>CAUYLG010073658.1:0-45315 GCA_963573385.1 Cacajao melanocephalus | reverse complement strand
GGATGAACCTGGAAACCATCATTCTCAGCAAACTGACACAAGAACAGAAAATCAAACACCACATGTTCTCACTCATAGGCGGGTGTTGAACAATGAGAACACGTGGACACAGGGAGGGGAGCATCACACACTGGGGTCTGTGGGGAGAAATAGGGGAGGGACAGCGAGGGGTGGGGAGTTGGAGAGGGATAACATGGGGAGAAATGCCAGATATAGGTGATGGGGAAGAAGGCAGCAAACCACACTGCCATGTGTGTACCTATGCAACAATCTTACATGTTCTTCACATGTACCCCAAAACCTAAAATGAATTTAAAAAAAATTTTTTTTCCTAAAAAAAAAAAAAAAGCTTGTCCAGCTTAATGAAAAGTGATATTTATAATTTTTGCAAAAATTACTAAGGAAGTTGGAATATTTTCACAGATACATTTTTTAATCTCAAATATTCCTGTCATCTCAACACACATCAAAACCTTGAGAGCAGAGACCAGTGGTCCTTCCTTTCAGAATTGGAGAGTCTGGGATCCTGTTGTCAGACTGTGTCCCCTGAGGCTTTCCTTTATCTCCTTAACAACCTTGTGCTTAAGTCAGGTCGGCATACAGGAAGTTCTCTCTCAGCAGCCATGGCCTTTCTTGTTCTTCAGGTTGTCCGCACAAACCAATGTGCAGGAGAATTCGTCATCACCTTCCCCCGTGCTTACCACAGTGGCTTCAACCAAGGCTACAACTTTGCCGAGGCCGTCAACTTTTGCACTGCTGACTGGGTGAGTCTGTAATGTGGTGGGATGGCGAGGGTGAAGCAGGAGGGTTGTGGAGAAGCTAGGGCATCATGGCATCCAGACTTGGCCACACTCAACCTTGAACCTGCCCACAGTTGCCTGCTGGGCGCCAGTGCATTGAGCACTACCGCCGGCTCCGAAGATACTGCGTCTTCTCCCATGAGGAGCTTATCTGTAAGATGGCTGCCTGCCCTGAGAAGCTAGACCTGAACCTGGCGGCAGCTGTGCATAAGGAGATGTTCATCATGGTGCAAGAAGAGCGGCGTCTACGAAAGGCCCTGCTGGATAAGGTGGGTGGTGGGGAGAGTACCCCAGATCAAGCACCCTCTTCTGGTGGAAGTTGGGGGAGGCAGAGGTGGCACTAAGAAGATGTAGCCTCTACTCTTGGAGTATAGTGAAAAGAACTAGATGCATCTCGATTGAAAACCACATACCATTGTCTGCTATACCCTTTACCAGCAACCTTGCTTAAGTCAATTTACTTCATTGTCAGTTTTCCCATCCGAAAAATGGGATTATGATAATGCTTATCTTTTTGCATAGTTGATTGGATTAAAGATAATGTTTGCTTAGTGACTGACCCATAGCAGGTACTGGTATAGCAGCTATTTATCATTATTTAAGTGACCCAGCAAGATAGACTGGCATATGAAACCTCGCCACTATTATCTTTGTATCAAGTTACTTCATCTTTCATAGTCTCACTTTTCCATTCTAAAATGGGAATAAATATCTAACTTGCAAAGTGTAAAGTTAGAGTAAGGAGGTGATTTATGTTAAAGCCATCTATGCTGCATTGCCTTTGCCATGTTGCAGCTGCTATTATTGACATTGTTAATACATGAAGAAACTGATTGAAATATGTATGGAATGTTTCTCAGGAAATGCCATTTTATTACATGCAAATGGTTCAAGCTAGGGCAATAATACTACCGGGTAGAAGGTGGTCCTGCTTTAATTGATTTATCATAATTATGTGTCAGTTGTGTGTGTAGCTGAGTGGAAGCTGCTACAGAGCTCTAAAGTCCCCTCGTGTAGTTTCAGCCATCGTCTTCAGATTTCACAATTGCCCAGTTAGGGAATTGACTTTGTGAGTCTTTCATAAGATTACAAAGGAATACTGGTTCTGTGGGATCCCTTGTTGCCTATATTTAGGGTAATACTTTCTTATTTTAAAGCTCATTTATAGCTTCCCTGTGAGTGTGGGCTGTAGGAAGAACTATAGCTACAGTAATGTTGGAAGTCTGGGGCCTCTCAGTCGTGGTGTTAGTTGTTGAGTCCCTGGGCTTTTCCAGGCATCATTTTCTCACTCTGTTCAGTACTGTTATTAAATGATGGCCATGTGGCTGTGCCAGGCTGTGGGAAGGAGCCAAAGCAAGGTGGGGAGAATAGACCTTCTCATCTTGACATTCAAAATTCTTCACACTTGGCCCTTAACTCACAGAAGCATTCTGGACACCATAGTCTTGGAATCCTGTAAGAGAGTGTATGTGTATTGAAGTATGTTTCTGGGAAGAGGACTCATAGTTTACATCAAATTCTCAAGAGTCCATGGTCCAAAAAAACCCTAGAGACTTCATCCTTAGAATATTCTCTGGCTTTAGAGTCAAAATTAACTCAGTTTGGCAAGTTACTGACGCTGAGACTTAGTTTCTGCCTTCGTAAAATGAGATAGGCCTGTGGAATATATATTCTTATCTGAAAATTAGAGCTAATAGCAGTAAATACTTGATGAACACTGACTCTCAGTGCTGAGATACTTGTATAATTCCATAGCTGCTTTATCTTTGTTAATCCTTGCAACAACCCAACAAAGATGATACTGTTTATCTCCATCTTACTAGATAATGAAACAGACTCAGAGACGTTAAATGATTTACTCATGATCACACAGAGAATAAGTGGCAGAGTGGGATTTGGGCTTATAACTTATGCAGAGATTAGGTATTAAAGTTAGTATGCAAGACAAAAACTGTTAGAGTCAACATTTCTCATTAAAATCCCTAAAATTGACCATTAGATATAAGCACTGGGTTGTCTCTCAATTACTCTGACATAGCCGGCTTTTCCTTCATTTTTGAAATGGATTGCTTTTTCTTTATCTAAGCAGCAGTTGAAGTCATTGGATTAGGTTTAGAAGCCATATTGTTGGGAGAAAATTATTACATCTCTTTAAACCCTGAACACAAGCACATACTGTTGAATTTCTCTGAGTTATATATGTGCACAAGTATCTCTTGCCTACTAAGTGGCCAGAGTCGTGCCTGGAACACAGTGGGTGCTGAGTAACTGGAAGCCAATATTGTTCCCCAGTACACATCCTCCATAACTAGCCAGGCCTGTCCCTTGGCCACTTTGACACATTGCCACCTCTCTGGTGTCTTGGTCCACCACTTTCCTCACTTCTCACCCACAAGGCCCTTTCTGCTGATCTGGATCTCACCTGATTTTTCTTCCTCTATAAAATTATCTGATTCAGCTCACACTGATCTTTCCCTGGTTTATCTGATTCCCTCAGCTTTGAGAGTCTGGACTTTACAAAGGGCAGGTATGCTCCATCGGGTTTCGCCTCTTAAACCCCATGACCCTTAGCATAGATTTGAGTCTAAAGTAGGGGTCAGTGGTGGCTGAGATGGAGGATTCTGCTACCTGGTTCTGGTTATATATAACATATGGATTGAATGCCCTTAGGGCATCACAGAGGCTGAGCGAGAGGCTTTTGAGCTGCTCCCAGATGATGAACGCCAGTGCATCAAGTGCAAGACTACGTGTTTCCTATCGGCTCTGGCCTGCTACGACTGCCCAGACGGCCTTGTCTGCCTTTCCCACATCAATGATCTCTGCAAGTGCTCCAGTAGCCGGCAGTACCTGCGGTGAGCATGGGCCTTTCTGGAGGAAGTGGGGCAAGAAGGAGGATGCAGAGCTGGGCCAGACATGCTCTTGCCTGCCCTCTTCCTCCAGGTATCGGTATACCTTGGATGAGCTTCCTGCCATGCTACATAAGCTGAAGGTTCGGGCTGAGTCCTTTGACACCTGGGCCAACAAAGTGCGAGTGGCCCTGGAGGTGGAGGATGGGCGGAAGCGCAGTGAGTGATGGGGGGATGGAGGGACTCCACAGGCAAGTTCTGTTCCCTTCTGTACTCCGACCCCCTGCCTCTGCCTTTATTCAATACTGCCTACTCCTTGCTGCCCTCATTCTTCTTCCAGGCCTTGAAGAACTGAGGGCACTAGAGTCTGAAGCCCGTGAGCGGAGGTTTCCTAGTAGTGAGCTGCTGCAGCGACTAAAGAACTGCCTGAGTGAGGCAGAGGCTTGTGTGTCCCGAGCTCTGGGACTGGTCAGCGGCCAGGAAGCTGGGTATGACAGCATGAGGAGTTGGGGCACACATGAGGTGCTCAGGAACCAGCACCTAGGAAAAGTACTGCAAGGGGTAGACTGTGAATACCATTTGGCAGACTGGACATCAGCAGGAAGCTGCCAGGGATGAGTGTGAGATGGCCTGGAAGGTGTTAGGGAAGGCAGGGAGACCAGGCCACCTAGAATGGAGAGGAGAGCCTCTGTGTTAAGAAAGCTAGACGTGTTTATTTTTTATCAGTACCTGGAAGAAGCCTGAGAGAGAGGCTGAGGGGTTTTATGGGCAGGGAAGAGTTGTAGGAGGCTTACAGATAAGAACAGGACACAGATAGATGTATAAACCTCATCTGCTACACAGCTGTAGAGTTCACAGTAGAGGATGGATTGCATAGTGCAGCTCTTGTTATGACCCATTAGTTTCTAAGCTCCCTCTCTCCTCACCAAAAATGTATTTCCCTCTCTTCTAATTCTTTCCCCTCATAATGTGAACACGCTCTGTAATTTAAAACCTTCCCTCTAACCCGGGCAGTTGGGGCAAATTTGAAATATGCAAGATCAAGGTGGACAGGTGTGGTGAGGAAAGGTGTTGGGTCTTATCTTATACATGGAGAGAGGGCACTGGGTTTGGACCTGAAACCTCACATGTGAAACTCCATAGCCCCCACAGGGTGGCTGGTCTACAGATGACCCTGGCTGAGCTCCAGGCCTTTCTGGACCAGATGAACAACCTGCCTTGTGCCATGCACCAGATTGGGGATGTCAAGGTGAGGACGCTTGGAGTGCTGCTGAGGGATCAGGGGGACTGGGGGACCTGAGCAGCAGGTTACTCTTGGCTCCTTTCAAAAGCCTGAAGTATTCAGGTGAGACAGGACGCACGTTTGAGAAAAGAACAGGTCAGAGGGTGAGGCAAGGGTCTAGTGACTGCCTGTTAGAAATGGGACTTGAGGGTCAGGTGGCAAGGGGATGAGTACCGGATACAGAGTCCAGGTAAGGTTTCCTAGAGGAGGGGTAGAGGAGAAGGAGGTAACAAGGGTGCTTGTTGGGCTTGAAAAGTGGAGTGAAATTCATGAAAGTGGAGGAGGAATGAGATGGAGAGGGCAACAGATCCCAGGGTGGTGAGCACGAGGGTCTATGTGAGGACTAAGCATAGCAATTTTTAGGGCACATAGGTCTCTTGGTGCCCTGAGAACAGCCCTCTGGAGATAAAGCATAGATTCATAATTATTAAGAATCTCTAGGGGTGGGGCCCAGGAATCTGCATTCTTAACAAATTCCCCAGGGCATTCTAATGAGCAGTCAGTGTTGGGAACCCCACTGTCTTAGGGCTTGGAGAAGGAGAGCCCAGCCTATGTTAGGCTCCTTTGCCCCAGAAGCTTGGAGGGCAAGAAGGTAGATGGGACAAGGGTATCCGGTGGTGGGACCCCCTCAGTGGGCCCAGCTGAGGAGTTTGTTCTTCATCCTGTGTTCTGGTAGGGTGTTCTGGAACAGGTGGAGGCCTACCAGGCTGAGGCTCGTGAGGCCCTGGCCTCACTGCCCTCCAGTCCAGGGCTACTGCAGTCCCTGTTGGAGAGGGGGCGGCAGCTAGGGGTGGAGGTGCCTGAGGCCCAGCAGCTCCAGCGGCAGGTGGAACAGGCACGATGGCTGGATGAAGTGAAACGCACACTGGCCCCCTCAGCCCGAAGGGGCACCTTGGCTGTCATGCAAGGACTGTTGGTTGCGGGCGCCAGTGTAGCCCCTAGCCCTGCTGTGGATAAAGCCCAGGCTGAGCTGCAAGAGCTGCTGACCATTGCTGAATGCTGGGAGGAGAAAGCCGACCTCTGCCTGGAGGCCAGGTAGGTCCAGCTGCTTCTTCCCTGCCCCATTCCAAACATCAAAGTTGAATGGAGACCTAGAAGATGATTCCCATGGGTGGCCTAGGTATCACGCTCCTGTGTTGTCATATTGACTCTCCTCCCCCCTTTGTTCCCTATCTTGTCGTTTTGTCTTTAAAAACAAAACAAAACAAAATCTCTGTATACTTAAAGGCAGAGAGAGGCTGATGGAGAAGCAGAAATGGACGGATAGAGATTATGTAGAGGACTAGTCCTACAGGCTCATGTGCCCTTACCCAGAAGCACAAGTGATAGGCAGATGGGCAGACGTTAGTAGAAAGACCCCACACAGGGCAGTTGACAAACTGCAGCAACAGATTACACAACACAAGTTGTACATGTAGGCATTGCCAGCAGGCCAGCAGACTGGCAGACAAGCAGAGGCACAAGAGCTATGGCAGAAGGATGAAGTTGGGCGCAAGCAATCTTGGGGAAGCAGGGACAGCTATCCTTAGGTGGAATACAAGCAAGTAGGCCCAAGGGGCAGCAGGAATAACAGACACCCAAGAGGCCCATGCAGTTATATCTGGTGGGCAGTCTGGTCTTCTGGTCAGGCAGACCACATCAGACTGAGTTTCTTTGTTTTTCCTACCTTTAGGCAGAAGCATCCACCAGCGACACTCGAGGCCATAATCCGTGAAGCAGAAAACATCCCTGTTCACCTGCCCAACATCCAGGCTCTCAAGGAGGCTCTTGCTAAGGCCCGGGCCTGGATTGCTGATGTGGATGAGATCCAAGTGAGGACCCTGCCACCCCCATCTTCCACCCCAGGCCTTCAGTCCAGCTGGGAAGAGATGGCATATACACTGGGATGTGCTGGGTTGCTGGGATGGGTTGGGTTGGCTGGAGAGAGTAATGGGGCATGGCATGTAGTCAGGAAGCAAAATGTGCCTGATGAGCAGGGTGAGAGGAAGAGTGTGAGGCTGGCCTGAAGGAAGAGAGGGCAATGGTTAGGATGAGAATGGTGGGCCAGGGAAACAGGTGGTATGGGAGTGAGCAGGACAGGGGTGTGGAGGAGAGAGGAGGCAAACCACAACAGAAGGCTGACTGGATACTTGGGGCTGAGCCAATCAGTAGATGCCAGAGTTGTGAGAGAGAGTTAAGTGGGTGTTCCTTAGGATGACGCCTGTTTTTTTCTCCCTCAAGACTGAGCCCAGTTCATGTTTCCAGTTCACGGCCAGGCACAGAGTAAGCATCAGTAGCATTGGCAAGTTGAACTGAGCTGTCTATCGCCCTTCTCCCTAGAATGGTGACCACTACCCCTGCCTGGATGACTTGGAGGGCCTGGTGGCTGTGGGCCGGGACCTACCTGTGGGGCTGGAGGAGCTGAGACAGCTAGAGCTACAGGTACTGACAGCTCACTCCTGGAGGGAGAAGGCCTCCAAGACCTTCCTCAAGAAGAATTCTTGCTACACACTGCTGGAGGTGAGCCTGGGACCTTGACCTACTGCGTCTCTTACACCTGCCCTGGCTGCTATGAGATGGTTCATGAGATAACATGGGTTTTGTGAGGGCACCAGGGAGGGAAGGAGAGGACGTGGGATGTAAGGGAAACCCAGTCATTCCCTCTCTGTCTGCCTGCCTCAGGTGCTCTGCCCGTGTGCAGACGCTGGCTCAGACAGCACCAAGCGCAACCGGTGGATGGAGAAGGAGCTGGGGTTGTACAGATCTGACACAGAGCTGCTGGGGCTGTCTGCACAGGACCTCAGGGACCCTGGCTCTGTGGTAAGGAGCTTAGACACAGATGGAGAGAAGAGCTTGGTGGTGATAGTGTCTGAGCTGGGTGACCATGAACAGACTGCTTGCTTCCTGAGCCTCAGTTCTCCTGGTTTGGGAGTGGGGTGTTACGAGGGGCCAGAGAAGGGAAGGGATAGGCTGCTGACCCACTCTGCTCCTGTCCTGGGTATGACAGATCGTGGCCTTCAAGGAGGGGGAACAGAAGGAGAAGGAGGGTATCCTGCAGCTGCGTCGCACTAATTCGGCCAAGCCTAGTCCACTGGTATCATCGACCATATCCTCCTCTACAGCCTCTGTCTGTGTGTGTGGGCAGGTGCCAGTCGGGGCGGGAGCTCTGCAGTGTGACCTGTGTCAGGACTGGTTCCATGGGCGGTGTGTGTCAGTGCCCCGCCTCCTCAGCTCTCCAAGGCCCAATCCCACCTCATCCCCCCTGCTGGCCTGGTGGGAATGGGACACCAAATTTCTGTGTCCACTGTGTATGCGCTCAAGGCGCCCACGCCTGGAGACCATCCTGGCACTGCTGGTAGCCCTGCAGAGACTGCCTGTGCGGCTACCCGAGGGCGAGGCCCTGCAGTGCCTCACAGAGAGGGCCATCAGCTGGCAAGGCCGTGCCAGGCAGGCTCTGGCCTCTGAAGATGTAACTGCTCTGTTGGGACAACTGGCTGAGCTCCGCCAACGGCTGCAGGCTGAATCCAGACCTGAGGAGCCTCCTAACTACCCTTCAGCCCCTGCTTCTGACCCCCTCAAAGAGGGCAATGGCAAGGATATGCCTAAGGTGAGCTGCTCAGCCCAGCTCTTGTCCTCAGATTCTTGTCTCTTAACTCATACCCCAGGTTAGGCTCGGCCCTGCCCTTTGTTCTTCAATTTTCAGTGTGTGTTGGACCACCCTTCCTGCTCCATTCTGCGTCTGTCCAGATTCCTCGACTCTGCTCCCTGCTGGCAGCCTATGTTTTCCCTCCTCCTCCAGAAGGAGGAGGGTCTCAAATTTGGGGTTGATGGGGGAGGAATAGGGCCTGGCTCTTCAGTTCAGTTGCCCTTACCTATTCTTGCTTTCCTTGGCAGGTCCAGGGCTTACTGGAGAATGGAGACAGTGTGACCAGTCCTGAGAAGGTAGCCCCGGAGGAGGGCTCAGGTAAGAGAGGTAGGTCTAGGTGTGGTGTGGGTAGGCTATTGACTGCACATCACCAGAGTGACCCACATAGCTCTGTTGTGGTGGGTATGAGACCAAGGGCAGCCTCTAACGCAGCCTGTTCCTGCATTCCCCTAGATCTGGAGCTGCTGTCCTCACTGTTGCCACAGTTGACTGGCCCTGTGTTGGAACTACCTGAGGCAACCCGGGCCCCCCTGGAGGAGCTCATGATGGAGGGGGACCTGCTCGAGGTGACCCTGGATGAGAACCACAGCATCTGGCAGCTGCTGCAGGCTGGACAGCCCCCAAACCTGGAGAGGATCCGCACACTTCTGGAGGTGAGGAGAGGGGTCATGGGCCGGGCCAGGAGGTCAGGCCGAGTAGGGAGCCCAGGCCTGACCACTGGCCCACAACCTGTCTTTCTGCCTATCTGTAATCACAGCTGGAGAAGGCAGAGCGTCACGGGAGTCGGGCTCGGGGCCGGGCCCTGGAGAGGCGGCGGCGGCGGAAGGTGGATCGGGGTGGGGAGGGCGATGACCCAGCCCGAGAGGAGCTAGAGCCAAAGAGGGTACGGAGCTCAGGGCCAGAGGCCGAGGAGGCCCAGGAGGAGGAAGAGCTGGAGGAGGAGACTGGGGGTGAGGGCCCCCCTGCACCCATCCCCACCAGTGGCAGCCCCAGCACCCAGGAGAACCAGAATGGCTTGGAACCGGCGCAAGGGACCACTTCAGGCCCCTCGGCCCCTTTCTCCACTCTGACTCCCCGGCTGCATCTGCCCTGCCCACAGCAGCCGCCTCAGCAACAGTTGTGACAGTGGCTGAGCCTAGCACAGACCCTGACAGAGACCCCCCTCGGCCTCAAGGATCCTCTTTGTGACCATCAAGCCTGCTTCTTGGGGGGTGGGTGGGTAGAGGGGTGGCCATCCCCCTACCCACTCACCCCTGAGTCCCTTGACTTTTGTATTCTGACTCCAAGGTATTGTTCAGACCTCAGCTCCTGGGGGCCGGCCCCTGCAGTCCTCCCTCCCTGGTAGCCTCTAACCAGCATTCCTAGACACCTGAGGCAGATAGATGGATGGGCTGGTGGGCGGGGGGGTGGCTGGGGCTGGGCCAGCACCATTCCAGAGACAAGGCCAGTGCATATGCGAACTGGGGGACTCTCCTCGCCCTTCTCTCCCCAGTTCTGGTCCTGACCAGGCCATGCTACACTAAACCCTGCCCCCACTCTCCTCCCCTGTTTTCCTTCCTTCCTTCCCCCTTCTCCCTCTCCTTTCCCCTGACCGTTCCACCCAGGAGGAGGAAACTTCGCATAGTTGTGCTCACAGTTTTTTATTTTAAAGGAATTTGGCTGGTGAGCTGAACAGGGCTCCCTGTGATCTGAAGAAAGCTTTTGGTGCTTGTCCTCACAACCACCTCAATCCTCCCTCCCTGTCCATCCCTGTCTCCTTTCCTCCTCCTGGGTTCATGTTGTAATAAAAGAAGATTGTTGGTGTGTAATTAATTTGTTCAAAAGAAAAAGCAAAACAAGAAACTTGGTTCCAACTGAAGCCTATTTTAATTTTATTTTATTATTTTCCTCTTGGTAGAAATAAAACCCTTAGAAACATTTTTTGGAAACATGTTTCTGAAGTGCATTTCTCTTAGGTGGGGAGGACAGTGCTTCCCTCAGCAGTCAGTGGAGCAGCTGTAGTGCTAGCAGGAGCACCCGGGCTAAAGCCAGGAAGCTCTGGGTTCTGAACTCAAGTTCCACCAGCTGCTTAACCTTGGGCAAGACATTCTGATCCTCCCCCAACTCTACCCCCAAGCCACTTCCCCTCAAGTCCAAACAGATGGGCTCTGGCCCCCTCATCCTGACTCCTACACCACAGCCTCCCCCAGTTGATGTCCTCCAGTTTATCCTCCTCAAGCTCCCAAAGGGATTTTTTTTTAATGGCTTTATTGAGATATGATTTACATACCATAAAATTCACTTGTTTGAAATGTACAATTCAGTGATTTGGGTTTCTAAAGTGTAGATCTGATTATATAATGCTTAAAACCTTCCATGATGCTTTATTGCCCTTAAGATTATATGTAGAATCTTGTTCTTTCTAGAATGTTTTCTTGTCTAACCCGTATACTGCATAATTCCCTGATTTTTCTCCACAGGTTCTTTATGCCCCTGATGAATGGGGACTAAAGCTCAGATGTGTGGTCATTTGAAACCCCTGAGTTCACTTTTTTAAGACAGCTTATTGAGATGTAATGTACATACCATACAGTTCACCCACTTAAAAGTGTACAGCTAAATAGCTTTTAGTATATTTAGAGTTGTGCAGCAATCATTGCAAAAAAAATTTTACAACATTTTCATCACCGCAAAAAGAAACTCCATATCCCTTAGGCATCCTTTACCCCTCATCCCATTTGCCTATTCTGGACGTTTTACATAAATGGAATCGTATAATATGTGATCCTTTGTGTCTGGCTTCTTTCACTTAGCATAGTAGTTTCAAGCCCATTAATGATCCCATAGTAGTTGGAAAGATCTCCTTTCTGGATCCCAAAGTCTTTAAGATAAGGATGCTGGACTAAATCAGGGACTGTCAACAGATTGTTCACATGTTTTTGTGGGTGTTTGCTTGCATGTGTTTTTCTGACAAGAAGACTAACCAGCTTGTATCAGATTCATAAAGGGATCCTTGACCCTCCAAAGGCTAAGAACCATTCTTTGTGGTCTTGAGTGTTCTGTGTTTGGAGTCTGCCCATGATGTGAGGATACAAAGGAGGAAGCAAGAGCATGGAACCCCTACTAAACCACCAGTCAGCTTCCCATCATTCCTGCCTCAAGGGCTTTCCCTCCTCTCAAGGGGCTGTGAGGAGGCTGAAGGCTAAAGACTGGGTCCTGATCTCTAGCGCAGGAGCTTAGCACACTGCCACCCTTATTTTGCTTTCTCATCTAAACTTTCATGGGTTTCATTCCTCCTTCCCATATTTGCAGTTGATAGGAACCTAGTGGTAAATAAGAAAGCCCGCCCTCTTCTAGCAGCTTTGATTGGTGGGAGGGTCTGGCTCAGCCCTGCTTCATCTGGTCTTCCAGTTGGGACCCTGGGCTATACAAGTAAGGAGAGACAGGAGCCCATGGACAACCCTGTTGGGTCCAGTTTGACCCCAGGTCTCAGTCCAGGGGAAGAGGTTGACCTTTTTGGCTGCCCACCTCTCTGGAATTGATCATAAAAAGAGGGTTGGAGGAGCTGACAGGAGAGGTGAGTGTGAGAGCTGGAATGGGCAGGAAGGGGCTCAATCTCAGCACTTAACTGTTACCACTCCCAAGGCAGTCAGCCACAGGAAGAAGTGGCCAGACAGGAGAGGAAGAGATGGTTCCTACAACCTGAAGCAACTCCCAGGTTAAGAGAACTGTTTGGCCCAGGACAGGGGTCCTCCCAGGTATGGGCCCATCCCTCACCAGTTTTCAGATAACCTTTCCCATCTTGGCATGTCCCTGTCCCATCCCTCACACACTTTCCTTCACAGCAGACGTACATCCCATGAACTCTGCAGGAGAGTCCCTGGCCATCATCCTGCAAGACCCAGATCAAATCTAACCTCTTCCAGAGAGCTTTCTCTGGTTCCAGATCTGCCCTCTTTCCCAGACATTCCCCTAGAAAGGAAGGGGGACTGGCTCAGGGGACCCCCCCCCCAGATAAGGGGATGGGGAGAATGAGGTCAGGGAAGCAGTGGGTATCTTCTCACCTTGAAGTAATTTTCCATTATACAGAACATCACCTAGCTGCTGAGTCCTCCCAAATGTTGCCACATCCCTCAGGATGTCTCCTGAATCTGCAGGTGACAGGGGGATGGAAAGAGACATCACTTCTAATAAGGACTTTAACAAAACCCTTCCTTCAGGCCCAACTGACCCCTTTTTCCCCTTCTCTTTAGTGCCTCCACCTGTGCCTTACATGGTATCTGAAATACTCTAATAGGTCTGTCTCTCCTCCCACCCCCAAGCTCTGGAGCTTCTGGAGAGAAGGCAAGGCCCAGGCCTCAGTCTGTCTCCACTTCCAGGCCAAGGGCCTGCAGTCTAGTTTTAGAGAGAGAGGAGCATCAGTTGGAGCCCCACATTGCATATGAACTCTCCTTTGCATTGCGGAGTCCAGTGGTACAGGATTCCACCCCTTGGGAGTGGCACCTGGGGTCTGAGGTTCATGGTCAGTGGGTCCTTGAAAGGGCAGACACTAACCATGGTTCCCAGAAGACCTGAAATTGTGATGGGAGAAGAGGGGTTAGGAAGCAGACGGACAGGGGTCTTGCCCCGGGGCACTCACATGAAAGGGAGGGGAACAGCCCCTTGTAAACCTCCACCTGGGTGCTCAGCTTCATGTGAGCTATTTCACAAAGTCCCCAACAGAAACAGACCCCTAGAGGAACAGACTTCACCTAGGTATATCAGCCTGGCAGAGCTGGAATTTTCGCCAAATCTCTGACTCTCAGGCCTGTGCTAGACAGAAGGGGTCCAAAGTAATCAGCCTGCCATCAGGAAATAGTTCACAGTGGGAGCTCAGTGTCGATCTCTTGTGGCTAGGTTGGGAATTCAGCAGTGCTAGGGCCACAGTGGCCTCGGTAGGTAGAAGTTCATATTGCCAAGGTGCATAACCTCCATGCTCATCTGTATTGGTTACATATTTGCTACATAACAAATGACCTCAAAAACTCAGTGGCTTAAAACAACATTTTATCTCATCCCTGTGGGTTAGGAATCCGGACACAACTTAGCTTTCTAGTTTTTATTTCAGGGTCTCACAGCCTGCAAGGTGTGAGCTGGGGCTGCAGTCATCTCAAGGCTCGACTGGGGAAGGATCCGCTTTCAAGCTTACTCACGTGGCTGTTGGCAGGATTCAGTTTCTTGCTGGCTGTTGGCTGGGGGTCACTCTCAGGTTCCTTGCCATGTGTACCTTTTCATAGGGTGGCTCACAACATGGCGGCTTGCTTCAGCAGAGCAATCAAGATGAGCTAGAGATGATAGAAGGAGAGTGCCCACATGCCAGACAGAACTCTTCCTCTTTATGACCTAATCTCAGATGTGACATCCCATCACTTTTTTGCAATATTCCATTTGTTAGAAGTAAGTAAGTTACTAGGTCCAGGCCACACTCAAGGGGAGGGGATTATACAAAGGTGTGAATACCAGGAGGCAGTGGTTGCGGGGGGTGTGTGTCATTGGGGGTCATCTTGGAGATTGACTACTATAGTTTTTCCACTGGTCCTGGTGATTCATGTTACTTCCACATGCAAAATACATTCACCCCCTTCCCAAAGTCTCTAAAAGTCTCATCCAATTATAGCATTACCCTGAAATCCAGAATATCATCTAAATCAGGTCCATATATGAAAGAGGCTCTTTGGATATGGCTTCTTAACTACTTTTTTCTCCATCTTTAGATTTGTGAAACAACTATATTTTGTAAAAAAAAAAAAAAAGATTGTTTTGTTATAGAGAAAATATCTTACTATATTGCCCAGCCTGGTCTCAAACTCCTGGGCTCAAACAATCCACCTTGGCCTCCCAAAGTGCTGGGATTACAGGTGTGAGCCACCATGCCCAGCCGATTTGTGAGACTTAAGAGGCAAGTTATCTCTCCCCAACACACCCAACATACAATGGTGGAATAGCCATAGGACAACTACTATGGATATTCTGGTTCAAAAAGGGGAAATGGGAGACATAAAGGAGTCACTGGTCTATAATAATTCTGAAATCCAGCTGGGAAAATGGAAGTTTCCTGATTAGATTTCAAGGCCTGGGAATAGTATTCTAAGGCTCTGCCCTCTGACCTTTTGGTTCTACCCTCTGTGCCTTCCTTTTTCATGAAAGGCAGCACATGTTTGCAGCTGAACAGTTTCCCCAGTCTGCTTCCTGCCAGTAGAATTTTGGGGGTCCAGTGGCTTTTTTTCATTTTGTCCTGTCTGTAATCAGCTGCCACCAAGGAATAGTTCCATAGAGGGGCTTGGGTTTCTCTTCTGTTGGCAGGTTGGGCACTCAGCAGTGGCTTATAGCCAGATTGGTCTTGATGGAAGTCCATATTGTGGAGCCCATGCATAACCTCCATGCCTGCCACCATGGCCATTTTGTTCAGGAATCCATTGGGCAAAGAAAAGGGTGAGAAACAGAGACTGACTGACAGCACAGAACAGGACACCTACCTGTCTACTTGATTGAGGTCCTCTTCTGCAGTGGACTCTGGTGCCCATTTATGTGAGACATGAATATCTCTGCCTGTTCCAAGAGGGACATCCATATGCTTTTCCTCAGACCTCATCAATAATATTTCAGTCCTGTGATTTCCAAATTCTTCATCATTTAGCTGAATCATTAACAACTACTCATGAAACAGTAGAAACCTATCTATACCTCTGACCAGCTGTGTGACCCGGCAGTTGTCCTATTGTGAGAACTTCCCTTCTCACTGTCCTTCAGGATCAGCCCTAAGTGGAGCTGTAACACTACAGTTAGCTACTTCCAGCAGGGCCAGCATATCATGCAGGATCATGTGTAAACCAAGCTGGATATCCCTTAGTCATCTAGTCACAGGGAATTCCCCATGAGGCCTCAGGTGTGGGCAAGAGAGGGATGGCAGTACAGCAGATGGGAGTATGATTCGCCTGCTCAGGCAGCTTATTCATCTCCTAGGCCTGCTTGTATAACTCGATTCTATTCGGTGGTGGAGTGCTACTGCACGTAGATAACTTCATGCCTCGATGGTACTGTTAACACACAGCTCTCAATGGGGAGCTCAGCTTCCCCAGGTCACTTGGAATCCTGTGCTCAGGCATTCATTCACAATGTAGATCCACTTTTCCGTTTTTATCTTTCTCTGCTTCTGGGACTTCTGTTACCACGATATTTCTACCTCCAATTTTATCCCCCATTTCTTGAGTCTTTAACTTGCTCTTCAGCTGTAGTACTCCTCCCCTTTATGCCATCTATACTGTGTAGATTCCAATAGTATATCCAGAACTGGAGAAATCACCACAGGATTTCTCCTGGGCCCAGTGTAAGAAAGACTCAGGTCAAAACTTCTTGTATAACCCCATCCCACTCTGACTGATGGGCCACAGTGGCAATCTGGATCACCAGAGATTAACGTTAACTTTGAACCAATATACAGTGTATTTCCAAAGGCCTGAATATTTCCCTGTCCCCAGTGTACAATGACTGTGGCTGCAGATCTCTGTGAGGAAAGCAAGGAGGGAGATTTCACCATACACACGTGTGAAAAGTGTAGGGAGGTTCTTTTTCGAATGGACCCTCCCCTTCATTCAAGGGGCTCTGGTCTATGAGCTGGGGAAGAGGCTGGATTGCCACATTTTTTAGGATAAGATCAGGCCTCCATTTTCCAGAGTAGAAGATTACTGGGGTTATATAACAACTAGGACTTTGTTAGGCTGTCCATCTATTTTGGTCCTAGGGAAACTACGCTTCATTATCCACTCTTACAAACCTCCACAGGTCAACCCCGATTATTGCTATGGCTCTGCTATCCATTATAAGACCCAGACCCAATTTCTCTCTGGAGATGAACCTACCACCTCCACTGAAATCAGGGAGCCCATTCATGATTTCTCACCATGAACCTCATCTACAGAAATAAATCATTGCAATGCTTTATAATACTGGTACTCATTCATGTGCTAGTTAAGGTAAAGCTAGCTCCTGGGACAGGAAATTTTCTGAGATTTAAGACAAGTTTACTTCTTGCTTCCGTAGTATTACAAAACAGGTGTTAATAATTGGGCTTCCCTCTTCTAAGGGATGATTCAGAGGCTTACGCACTTTCTCTCTAGAAGGTCTGCTATCTTCAAAACATGGTCATCATTGTATTTATTGTCATCTCCATCCTGGATAGCCAGAAGAGGAAAAGACCATGTGGGAGGTTTCTATGAGTCGGATGTAGCACACATCACTTCTCATATTCCATTAGCTAGAACTCAGACAATGGGCATACCCAATTGTAAGGAACACTGACAAAATGTAGTCTGAAATTGTCCCTAGAAGGAAGAGGAAACAAATTTAATGACCACTTAGCTAGTCTTTACCACAGTGTATTTCTCAAAGTCCTGTAAAAGGAATGTCAATGTACACATAGTCAAAGGGTGAGTTGAATGTGTTACACATGATTAATCTATTCCAACATAATTATTGCCCTAAACGATGGATTCCCCTGCCTACACTGTACCATGGAATTTCTGGCACCTTAACCTCATTTAACACAAGCTACTATTGAGTCCAGGTTTTGGTCAATCAGTAGAACAACTCTTAGAAATACTCCTAGCTGCTTCAGCTAACCAAGTACATCCATACTGAATGAGTGCACCCATACTGAAAAGTTTGGCCTTACCCAAACCAGATGAAGACATCACAAGCGAAGAAAATTACAGACCAATACCCTTCATGAATATAGATGCAACATCCTCAACAAAATACTAGCAAACTAAACCCAACAGCATATTAAAAGTAGGATACACTTTGGCCAAGTGGGATTTATCTTAGGAATGCAAGAATGGTTCAACATATGAAAATCGATCAAGGTAGTAACATCACATTAATAGAACGAAGTAAAAAAACACATGATCATCTCAATTGATGCAGAAAAGGCATTTCAGGCTGGGTATGGTAGCCAACACTTATAATCCCAGCACTTTGTGAGGCTGAGGTAGGAGGACTGCATGAAGTCAGGAGTTCAAGACCAGCTTAGGCAACATAGCAAAATCCCATCTCTACAAAAAAATTTTAAAAATTAACTGGGCATGGTGATGTGTGCCTGTACTCCCAGCTACACGGGAGGCTGAGGTGAGAGACTCTCTTGAGTCCAGGAGTTTGAGGCTGCAGTGAGCTATGATGGTGCTACTGCATTCCACCCTAGGTGACAGAATGAGACCCCCTCTCTCTTTAAAAAAATGAAAAGGCATAGAGCTAATAAGCAAATTCAGCAAAGTTGCAAGGTGCAAGATCAACACATAAAAAGCAGTTGTGCTTTTTATACACTAGCAATGAACAATCCAAACTGAAGTTAAGAAAGCAATTCAATTTACAATAGCATCTAAAAGAATAAAATATCCAGGAATAAATTTAATCGAGGAGAAAGACTTGTACATTGAAAACCATGAAACATTGGTGAAATAAATTAAAGATCTAAAGAAATGGAAAGGCATCTCATGTTCATAGATTGAAAGACTTAATACTGATAAGATATTAATACTAGCCAAAGTGATCTACAGATTCAACACAGTCCTTATGAAAATTCCAACGGCCTTTTTACAGAAATGAAAAAGCTTATCCTCAAATTCATATGGAATTACAAAGAGCCATTAATAGCCAAAAAATCTTAGAAAAAAAAAGAACAAAGTCAAACAGCCAATTGATTTTTTTTTTTTTCCAAGACAGAGTCTTGCTCTGTTGCCCAGGCTGGACTGCAGTGGCATGATCTTGGCTCACTGCAGTTTGAGGTTCACTGCAGCCTGAAACTCCTGGGCTCAAGTGATCCTCCTACTTCAGCATCCCAAGTAGGTGGGATTAATAGGCACATGCCACCACACACAGCTAATTTTTTTTTTTTTGAGAGACAAGGTCTCACAGTGTTGCCCAGGCTGGTCTCAAACTCCTGAGCTCAAGCAATCCTCCCATCTTGGTCTCCCAGTGTTGGGATTACAGGTGTGAGCCACTGTGCCCAGCCACCAATTGATACAAGAGTGCTAAGTCCATTCAATGGGGGAGAGATTAGTCTCTTCAACAGATGGTGCTGGGACAGCTGGATTTCCACATGCAAAAGTATGAAGTTGGACCCCTACTTCACTCCATATACCATTAACTCAAAATGGATTAATAACCTAACTTTAAGTGCTAAAACTATAAAACTAGAGGAAAACAGGAGTTAATGTTCATGACCTTGGATTTGGCAACAGTCTCAGATGTGACACTACAAGCATGAGCAACAACAGAAAAAAAAAGACAAATTGGACTTCATCAAAATTAAAAATTTTGTGCATCAAAGGACATCGAGAAAGTGTAAAGACAGCCTACAGAATAAGAGAACATATTTGCAATCATATATCTGATAAGGATTTACTATCCAGAATATACAAACAACTCCTACAACTCAGCAACAAAAATACAAGCAATTCAATTTAAAATGGGCAAAGGAGGCCGGGCGCAGTGGCTCAAGCCTGTAATCCCAGCACTTTGGGAGGCCGAGGTGGGTGGATCACCTGAGGTCAGGCGTTCCAAGACCAGCCTGGCCAACATGGTGAAACCCATCTCTACGAAAAATACAAAAATTAGCTGGGTGTGGTGGCATGTGCCTGTAATCCCAGCTACTCGGGAGGCTGAGGCAGGAGAATCACTTGACCTGGGAGGTGGCAGCTGCAGTGAGCTGAGATCATGCCACTGCACTCCAGCCTGGGCAACAGAGCAAGACTCTGTCTCAAAAACAAACAAAAAATGGGCAAAGGATCATGTCTTTGTGATTAAGAAGAAAAAAAAATGGGCAAATGACTTGAATAGGTATTTCTCCCAAGAAGATATAAAAATGCCCAAGAAGCACATGAAAAGATGCCCAACATCATTAGTTATTAGGGAAATGCAAATCAGTTACCAGTTCACACCCACTAGTATGACTATAATAATAATCAGAAAATAAGTATTGGAGAGGATAGGGAGAAATTGGAGTCCTGGTACAGAGAATTATCATATGACCCAGCAATTCCACTCCTAAGAATATACCCAAAAGAACTGAAAACGAGGAGTCAAAACAGATATTTCCAAACCAGCATTCTTTGCATCGTTATTCACAATAGCCAAAAGATGAAAACAACCCAAATGTTCATTAACAGATAACTGTACAAACAAAATGCAGTATATACAAATACTAGAATATTATTCAGCCATAAAAGGAATAAAGGTTGGAAACATGCTACAACATAGATGAACCTTGAAAATATTCTAGCAGGGTGTGGTGGCTCACACCTGTAGTCCCAGCTACTCAGGAAGTGGGAGGATCACCTGAGCCCAGGGAGGTTGAGGCTGCAGTGAGCTGTGATTGCTCACTGCACCCCAGCCTGGGTGACAGAGTGAGACCCTGTCTCAAAGAAAATATTCTAAGTGAAATAACCCAGACACAAAAGGACAAATATTGTATGATTCCACTTAAATGAAATTATCTAGACTAGGCAAATTCATAGAGACAGAAAGTAGGTTAGAGATTACCAGAGACTGGGGGTAATAGGGAAATGATTGCTTAATGGGTATAGAGTTTCTGTTTGGGGTGATGAAAAAGTTTTGGAACTAGGTACTGTAGTAGTGATGGTCACCCAACATTGTGAATGTAATTAATGCCATCTAATTGTACACTCAAAAATGGTTAAAATGGAATTGTTAAAGACAGAGTCTCACTCTGTCATACAGGCTGAAGTGCAGTGCAGCTATATCGCTCACTGCAACCTCCGCCTCCTGGGTCCAAGTGATTCTCCTGCCTCAGCCTCACGAGTAGCTGGGATTACAGGCGCCTGCTACCATGCCTGGCTAATTTTTGTATTTTTAGTAGACATGGGCTTTCACCATGTTGGCCAGGCTGGTCTCGAACTCCTGACCTCAGGTGATCCATCTGCCTCAGCCTCCCAAAGTGCTGGGATTACAGGCATGAGCCACCATGCCCTTTCACACATTTTTATGCTATATATAGTTTACCACAATAAAAAAGTTTAGCCCAATCTAAAGTTACACTTCTTTTTCCCTAGTCTATCATCCATAGAATCAATTCTCACACATATTATGGAGGTTTCTTTCTTTTTCTTTTTTTGTAGACATGGTCTTACTCTGTCACCCATATTATGGAGATTTCTGCCAATATAAATTAACTATATCTTCTTATTTGTGTGTGTGTGCTTTCTCCTCATAGGTTTGACTTTACTTCCTGGGACATGCAGTAATCTGAATTCAGCAATGGGTCTGGAGGCAGCAAAAGATGATATGGGTGGATCTTGAAAAGATTAGCCAGTGAGAGGGTCCCCAAGTCAGGCAGGACCAGCCCCACAGACTGGGGAAGAAGGGCTCCTTCTGCTGCCAAGGGAGACTCAGTGAGAGTTGGGGTTTAGGGTGCTCAGATCAATCCAAATCCATCCTGATGTTCCTATTTCTATTCTCAAGGTCCCATTTTTCCCTAATCAGTGGCCATGTTTTTGCCTGTGAGACCTGGAGATCCTATGAATTCAACCTGCGTTGTAATTCAGCAACCTGCAGGATTTGGTTTTATGTCTGATTTCAGGCTACGTCAGTCCTGTGCCTGGAAGATGTATATATATATACACACATACATACATATACATATATATGTGTATATATATACATGTATATGTGTGTATATATACACACACATATATGTGTATATATGTATATACACACATACACACACGTGTGTGTATATATACACACATATATACATGTATATATACACACACATATATGTGTGTATACACATGTATATATGTGTGTATATATATGTGTGTGTGTGTGTGTGTGTGTGTAGGCTAGGTGTGGTGGCTCACATCTGTGATTCCAGATTTTGGAAGGCCGAGGTGGGCAAATCACTCGAGGCCAGGAGTTCGAGACTAGCCTGGCCAACATGGTGAAACCCCATCTGTACTAAAAATACAAAAATTAGCCGGGTGTGGTGGTGTGTGCCTGTAATCCCAGCTAATTAGGTCACCGAGGCAAGAGAATTGCTTGAACCTGGGAGGTGGAGGTTGCAGTGAGCCGAAATCGTGCCACTGCACTCCAGCCTGGGCGACAGAGTGAGATTCTATTCCTTTGAGCAGTTTTAGGTCCACAGCAAAATTGAGTGGAAAGTATGTGTCCTATGTACCCACTGCTCCTACACAGGCACAGCTTCCCCCACTATCAACATCCCCAGCAGAGTGGTACACTTGTTATAATCAATACATTGGCACATAATTGGTCAAGTACATAGCTTACGTTAAGGTTCACTCTTGGTGTTGTACACTCTGTGGGTTTTGACAAATGTATAATGACATGTATCCACCATTATAGTATCATACAGAGTTGTTTCATTGCTCTAAAAATACTCTGTGCCCCACCTATTCATACTTCCCTCACATAACTCCTAGCAACCACTGGTTTTTTTTTTTTTTTTTACTGTCTCCATAGTTTTACCTATTCCAGAATGTTATTATTTAGGAATCATACAGCATATAGCCTTTTCAGATTGCCTTTTTTTTTTTTTTTTTTTTGAGATGGAGTCTTGCTTTGTCACCCAGGCTGGGGTGCAGTGGTGCAATCTCAGCTCATTGCAACCTCCACCTCCTTGGGTTCATGCAATTCTCCTGCCTCAGCCTCCTGAGTAGCGGGGATTGTAGGCATGTGCCACCATGCCTGGCTGATCTGTGTGTGTGTGTGTGTGTGTGTGTGTGTGTGTGTGTATTTTTAGTAGAGACGGGGTTTTCACCATGTTGACCAGGCTGGTCTCGAACTCCTGACCTCCAGTGATCCACCCACCTCAGCCTCCCAAAGGGCTGGGATTACAGACATGAGCCACCACACCTGGCTCAGATTGCCTTCTTTCACTTATTAGCATGCATTTAAGTTTCTTCCATGTCTCTTGGTGGTTTGATAGCTCACTTATCTTTATTGCTGAATAATGTTCCATTGTCTGAATGTACCACAGTTTACCCATTTACTTACTGAAGGGCATCTTGGTTTCCAAGTTTGGGCATAAATATTCATTGCAGGTTTTTATGTAGACATAAGTTTTCAAATCACTTGGGCAAATACCAAAGAGTGTGATTGCTGAATGGTAAGGTAAGAGTATGTTTAGTTTTGTAAGAACCTGCCAAACTGTCTTCCAAAGTGGCTGAACCATTTTGCATTCCCACCAGCAAAGAATTAGAGTTCCTGTTGCTCCACATCCTCATCGGCATTTGGTAGTGTCGATGTCCTGGATTTTGGCCATACTAATAGGTATGTGGTGGTATCTCATTGTGTTAATTTGCAAACCTTAATGACATATGATGTGGTGCATCTTTTCACATACTTATTTGCCATCTGTATATCTTCTTTGGTGAAGTGTCTGTTTAGGTCTTTTGCCCTTTTTCTTTTTTATGAGGTGGGGTCTTGCTATGTTGCCCAGGCTCCTTTCAAACTCCTCAGTCAAGTGATCCTCCTGCCTCAGCCTCTCCAGTAGCTGGGACTACATGCATGTGTCACCATGCCAGATGTCTTTTGCCTGTTTTTAAATTGGGATGTTCATTTTCTTATTGTTGAGTTTTAAAAGAGTTATTTATGTGTTTTAGGTAAAAATCCTTTATCAGATATGTCTTCTGCAAATGTTTTATACCAGTCTGTAGTTTGTTTTCTCACTCTGTCACCCAGGCTGGAGGGTAGTGGCACGATCTTGGCTCACTACGATCTCGGCTCACTATGATCTCGGCTCACTGCAACCTCCACCTCCCAGGTTCAAGCAACTCTCCTGCCTCAGCCTCCTGAGTAGCTGAGATTAGGCACCCGCCACCACGCCCAGCTAATTTTTCTATGTTTGTATTTTTTTTTTTTTTGAGATGGAGTGTTGTTCTTGTCACCCAGGCTGGAGTGCAATGGCACCATCTTGGCTCACTGCAACCTCTACCTCCCAGATTCAAGCGATTCTCCTGCCTCAGCCTCCTGAGTAGCTGGGACTACAGGCGCCTGCCACCACGTCTGGCTGAATTTTGTATTTTTGGTAGAGACAGGGTTTTACCGTGTTGGCTAGGCTGGTCTCGAACTCCTAACCTCAGGTGATCCACCCACCTTGGCCTTTCAAAGTGCTGGGATTACAGGCGTGAGCCATCATGCCTGGCCAACAGTGTCTTTTGCAGAGCAGAAGTTTTTAATCTGAATGAAGTCCAGCTTATCAATTATTTCTTTCATGGATCATGCCCTTGGTGTTGTACCTAAAAAGTCATTGCCATACCCAAGGGCACTTACTTACATGTTCTCCTATGTTATCTTCTAGGGGTTTATAGTTTTGCATTTTACATTTAGGTGTATGATCCACTTTAAGTTAATTTTTTGAAGGGTGTAAAGCAGATTTCTTTTTTGAGGGCAGTGAAATAAGCTCCCTCGTGTCTGACCATGCCTTGAACTAAAAGTTTAAAACCATGATCTTGCCTTTACAAAGTTTTTTCTTAATTATGCCAGCAATATGTATTTTTGTTGTTCATAAATGGTCAAAAGATACTATCTATTATTAGACTTAAAGAAGGTATAGCTTCTCAAACGCAGCATCACCTAGAGACAAAGAGTGAAAAGGCCAGTCATGTGTATACTTTAAAACACCCGTATATACACTTATACCCTCATGTCCAATACAGGCAAATGTTCTCCATATTTTTGCTTTGAAAGCAGGAAACATTGAGTTGCAGAGGTTCTAAAATACAGAACACATTGAACAAGTCCCAGGCATTTAAAAAATGCACTGAAATAGCAAGAATAAAGTTTTTTTTCTGGCCAGGCATGGTGGCTTAGACTTATAATCCCAACATTTTGGGAGGCCAGGGCAGGAGGATCACTTGAGCCCAGGAGTTCAAGACCAGCCTGGGCAACATAGTGAGACCCTGTCTCAACAAAAAAGAAAATATTAGCTGGGCATAGTACCATGCACCTATAGTCCCAGCTGCTCTGGAGGTTGAGGCAGGATGATTGCCTGAGCACGGGAGGTGGAGGCTACAGTGAGCGGTGATCACACCACTGCACTCCAGCCTTGGTGACAGAGTGAGACCCTGAAAAAGAAAGTTTTTTTCTTAAAACATTTTGATCCAAGCCAAATCAAAGAGTACATTAGAACACACCGGAAAGACGTGTACAAGTAGACCTGTTTCCTTCTCAAACATTAATCAATTATTAAACATTAAGTTGAGTCACTTTAAACCAAATGATATAACTGATTATTACTCCAAACAAGAATCTGTTGTTTTTTAGTGTCTATGGACAGAAGTTTCACAGATGCAGGGACATTATTTACCTGAAAGATCATTCCTGTTACAATTAGAGGGCATTCATACAAAAATTGTTTCCTGTTTTATTTGCCTTTTAAAATTGTGAAACATGACAGATACAGGAAAGGTTATGTGTAAACATTTTTTTTTTTTTTGAGAAAGAGTCTTTTTCTGTTGCCCAGGCTAGAGTGCAGTGGTGCAATCTCAGCTCACTGCAACCTCCACCTCCCAGGTTCAAGCCATTCTCCTGCCTCAGCCTCCCTAGTAGCTGGGACTACAAGTGTCCGTCACTGCGCCTGGCTTATTTATTTATTTTTAATAGAGACGGGGTTTCACAGTGTTGGGCAGGCTGGTGTCGAACTCCTGACCTCAAGTGAGCCACCCACCTTGGCCTCCCAAAGTGCTGGGATCACAAGTGTGAGCCACCGCGCCCAGCCAAAACGAGTTTTTAAAGAGATAGGGTCTCACACTGTTGCTGAAGGTGTCTCAAACTCCTGTCCTCAGATAATCATCCTGCCTCAGTCTCCCAAAGTGTTGAAGATTACGGTCATGAGCCAGTGCACTCAGCCTGTGTAAACAAATCTTGACAAGCAACTACCTAGGTCAAGAAAAAGAAAATTACCAAAGCCAAAAGCTTCCCTGCATGTCCTGTCCTTATCACAACTCCCTCTCCCCAGCTCAGAAATAATGAGTACCTGACATATGTTTATCTTTTAAAAACTTTTTATTATGGAAAAAGTCTGAATGTAAACAAAAGTATAGTATGCTGAAATTCCCATGTATCCATCACCAAGCTTCAACCACATTCTGTCACATTTGTTTCACATAACCACCTTTCTCTCTGTATCCCTCCCTTTTCCCCCCTCTCCCTCTCTTTCCTGGACTGTTTTAAAGCAAACCCCAGATATTATGTCACTTCATCCCTAAGAACTTAAGCATGCACCTAAAAAAGAAGACATTTCCTTATGTAATTACAAAACCATTAGTAACCTAACAAAATTCACAATCATTCCTTGCTGTCATCATAGTCAAATGAATGTCACTATATTCAGGTGTTCCCCAATTAACTAAAAACATACTTTGAAAAATTACGTACAGATTAAATTTTTTTTAGATGCAGGGTCTTGTTCTGTCACTCAGGCTAGACTGCAGCACAATCATAACTCATTGTAATCTCAAACTTCTGGGCTTCAGTGATCCTCCAGTGTCAGCCTCCCAAGTAGCTGGGACTACAGGCATGCACCACCACACATCGCTAATATTTAAAAAAATTTTTTCAGAGCGGGAGTGAAAGTTTATTTAAAAGCTTTAGAACAGTAAGGAAAGGAAAGAAAAGAAGGAAAGTACAACTTGGAAGAGGCCCAGGTGGGTGACTTGAGAAATGAAGTGCACCTAATTTGAATTTTTTCACTTTGTTGTACAGTCTGGTCTCCAACTTCCAGCCTCAAGTGATCCTTCCATCTCGGCCTCCCAAAGTGCTGGCATTACAGGTGTTAGCCACCATACCCAGCCAAAATATATCTTTTAATAGATTGTTTCATTCAGGATTCAAACATCGACTTTTATGGTCACCACTTCCTTACTTTTCTTTAACATTTTACCACCTAAACATGACTTCCTATTTGTGTAGTTTAGATTTTCCTGTTTTTATTAACATCATAAATAGAGTCATACAGCATGTATTCTTTTGTGTTTGGTTTCTTTCATTTAACATTATACTTTTAAGATTTATCCGTATTTTAACATATAGCTGTGCTTTATCTTCTTGCCTGTATAGTATTGAAATCAACCCAGTTTACCCCCTGAACTGAAACTTGAGAAACTTATATTTCTTTTTATCTGAGTTCCTTTCTCAGGAAACCAACCATCAGGCCTCCCAGAGAGAACTGAAGAACCGAAACTTCCCACATCACCACATCCAGACAACGAGACACACCTGCTGCCTGTTGACCAACTCCTCTTCTTTATACCTCCCGAATTTCTGTTTTCCTGCATACGGTTATGGTGAGACAACAGATCCCTCATCCAAACACCTGCTGCCTGTTGACCAGCTTCTCTTCCTTACCCCTCCCTAATTCTTGTTTTACATTCCTTCCCTACTATATAAACTGCTAAGTTTAGTCAGTTGGAGAGATGAATTTGAGACTGGTCTCCCATCTCCTGGCTGACGTTGCTGGCATTAAAGCCGCTCTTCCCTGGCAATACTAATCTCGGTGATTGGCTTTCTGTGCATCAAGTAACCAGACCTAGGCCAAGCTCCTGGTGTTTAGCAACAGTATTTCATTGTATGAATCTACCATAATCTATCAACTCTAATTTTGAAAGGCATTTGGAGCATTCTGATTTTGGGCTGTATAAACAAGGCTGCAAGAACATTTTTGTACATATTTCCTAGTATATATAAGCATACATTTATTTATTTGATTTATAGGCTCACTGCAACCTCTGCCTCCCAGGTTCAAGCCAATCTCCTCCCTCAGCCTCCTGAGTAGCTGGGACTACAGGTGTGCACCACCATGCCCAGCTAATTTTTGTATTTTTAGTAGAGATGGGGTTTCACCAAGTTGACCAGACTGATCTCAAACTCCTGACCTCAGGTGATCTGCCCTTCTTGGCCTCCCAAAGTGCTGTGCTGGGATTACAGGCGTGAGCCACTGTGCCCAGCCGTAAGCATACATTTTTGTAGGGTGTATGACTTATTGGGACAAAAGGTATACACATCTTTAACTTTTCTAGCTAGTGTCAAACTTTTCTGAAGTGGTTTTACCCCAACCAGCAGAGTATGAAAGATTTTATTATTCCACATATTTCCCAACCCTTGGAACAGTCGATTTTAAATTTTTGCCAAGCTAAGGAATGTAAAGTGGTATCTCATGTGGGTTAAATTGACATTTTCCTGATAACTAATGAAGTTGAGCACCTTTAATATTTTTTTCTTTTTAGTGACAGGGTCTTGTTCTGTTGCCCAGGCTGGAGTGCAGTGGCATGATCATAGCTCACTGCAGCCTCAAACTACAGGGCTGGGGTCAAGCAGTCCTCCTGCCTCAGGCTCCTAAGCAGCTGGGATTACAGGCATGCCACTATCATGCCTGGATATTAAAAAAAATTTTTTTGTAGAGATGATCTTGATATGTTGCCCAGGCTGGTCTTGAACTCCTGGCCTCAACTGGTCCTCCCACCTGCGCTTCCCAGGTTGCTGGGACTGCAGGCATGAGCCACCACACCAGGCCTACCTTTCCATATTTTTTACTGGCCATTTGAGTACTCTCTTGTAAAATGCCTGTTCAACTCTTTGGCATATTTTTCTGTTGATTATCATCTATCTTTCTCTTGTTGAATTGTAGAACTGTAGAACTTCATCTTACAGTCTGGATATGGAATCTGATTTTAAGTGATGCAAACATATTTTCCCATTTTGTGGCTTTCCTTTGCACTGTTTATGGTGTCTCTGGGTGAAGAAGTTATTATTTTTGATGGAGTCAATTTTATCAGTCCTTTCCTTTCATGATTTGTACTTTTGGTGTTTTGTTTAAGAAACCTTTTACCATCCCAGGTCCAGTATGGTGACTCATTCCTGTAATCCCAGCACTTTGGGAGGCCAAGATGGGAGGATCACTTGAGGCCAGGAGTTTGAGACCAGCCTGGGCAATGTAGCAAGACTCTGGTCTCTATTTTTAAAAAAATACATCTTTTACTATTCTAATATCAAGAATGTTTTCCTTTGTTACCTTCTTTGCTTCTCACACTTAGGTCTATAATCTAACTGGGAATTATTTGATTTTTATAAAAATGTATGATGTGAAGTTAATAGCCAATTTAGTTTTAGTTTAGTTTTTTTTTAACTGGACACCTAATTGTCCCAGCACCATTTGTTGAAAAGATTGCTCTGCTCCTACAGCTCTATGGAGACACATTTTTGATAAATCAAGTATGCAAATATGCATGGATTCATTTTTCTTTTTCTTTTTTTTTTTTGAGATGGAGTCTCGCTCTGTCACCCAGGCTGGAGTGCAGTGGCACGATCTCAGCTCACAGCAACCTCTGTCTCCTGGGTTCAAGCAATTCTCCTGCCTCAGCCTCCCAAGTAGCTGAGATTATAGGCACCTGCCACCATACTTGGCAAATTTTTGTATTTTTAGTAGAGTTGGGGTTTCACCATGTTGGCTAGGCTGGTGTCGAACTCCTGACTTCAGGTGATCCTTCCACCTCAGCTGCCCAAAGTGCTGGAATTACAGGCATGAGCCAACATGCCTGGCCAGATTCACTTTTCTTTGTGCCAATACTACACTCTTTTTTTTTTTTTTTTTCTGAGAGTTTCACTTTTGTTGCCCAGGCTGGAGTGCAATGGCATGATCTCAGCTCATTGCAACTTTCACCTTCCTGTTACAAGTGATTCTCCTGACTCAGCCTCCTGAGTAGCTGGGATTACAGGCGCGTGTCACCACGCCCAGGCTAATTTTTTGTATTTTTAGTAAAGACGGGGTTTCACCATGTTGACCAGGCTGGTCTCGAACTCCTGAACTCAGGTGATCCTTCCACCTCAGCTGCCCAAAGTGCTGGAATTACAGGCGTGAGCCAACATGACCGGCTGCCAATACAGCACTCTTAATTACTATAGCTTTATTTAAAAACAACAACAACAAAAAACCCTTAACATCTGAGAGAGCAAGTCCTGTGTCCTAATTCTTCAGGAGTCATGGCTATTCTTAACCTTTTTCATTTCTATTAATATATACATTTTAGAATCAGTCAAGTTCCACCAAAACAAACCAACCAACCCACCCATCAGGGTTTAATTGGAATCTGTAGATGAGCTTGGGGAGAACTGACATTCTTGTAATATTTAGTTCACCAGCCTATGCACATGAATATGGTGTATCACTCCATTTATTTACATTTTTTTTTTTTTTTGAGAGAGGGAGTCTCACTCTGTCATCCAGGCTGGAGTCCAGTGGTGTGATCACAGCTCACTGCAGCCTTGACCTCCCAGGCTCAAGTGATCCCACATCAGCCTCCCAAGTAGCTGGGACTACAGGCGCCTGACACCACACCTGGCTAATTTCTAAAAAATTTTGTAGAGACAGGGTCTCACTATGCCCAGGCTACTGTTGAACTCATGGGCTCAAGTGATCTTCCCACATTGGCCTCCCAAAGTGCTGGGATTACAGGCGTTATTTAAATTTTTTTTTTTTTTTTTAAGAGAGTCTCACTCTGTCACCTAGCTTAGAGTGCAATAGTGCAATCTTAGCTCACTGCAACCTCCACCTCCCAGGCTCAAGCGATTCTCCTGCGTCAGCTTCCCAAGTAGTTGTGACTACAGGCGTGCACTACCATACCTGGCTAATTTTTGTATTTTTTGCAGAGACAGGGCTTCGCCATGTTGCCCAGGGTGATCATCTTCTTTAATCTCTCTTTTGCAAGTTCTACAGTTTTCTCCAGAAAGGATTTACACATTCTCTGTTAATTTCTGAGATCTCTAGGTAATTGATTTTTAAATGCTATTTAAATGGTGATTTAATTTTTTTTTTTGTTTTTTAGCTGTATTTGTTTTATATAGAAATACAATAGACTTTGTAAACTGATTTTGTATTCAGCAAACTTTATTCCTGGGATATTTATCTCCATTCTTCAAATATTTTCTTGTATTTATTTATTCCTACACTCTAAGACTATTATCAAAATGCTGACACTTCTCCATTTCTCTTATTTTTCAAATTAATGTTTTCTATATTATTATTCTTTCCTGCTGCTTTCTGGGAGACGTCCTCAGTCTGATCTTCCAGTTCACTTATTCATTCTTCATCTGTGGTCAATCTATTTACCCCATCTATTGTGTTCTTTCTTTGAACTATATATTTTTCATAGCTAATATTTTCACTTTTCCGTGTCTGAAGGAAGGTGAGGGAAGACCCCGGAGAAGGTGATTATGAACTGTCTGGAGAGATGAGTAGGGGTTTCTCAGGTTGTGAGAGGGAGGAGAATCCACCTGAGAGTTCAGCAGTAGCTAAGGGCTGGAAACCAGACAGCGGGGTCCGGCTTATCCTGCTGGGAATGGCTGGGGCACGGGAAGTAAGATGGGAAGGAGATCAGGTGGAGAAAGGCAGGGCTTTATATTTTATAGGGCCAGGGCCATTGAAGCTTGGGGTTACCCTGACTTGTGACCCCTGAAGACTGTGGTGGCCTCCAGAAAGATGGCAGCTTCAAGGCAGTGTTGGTCACCCAGCTCTTTGAGGTGAAGAGACTCGCCTGCCCCCACCACCACATCATGCTCCAGCTCCATCTCCCTTCCCTTCCCACCTGCCAGAAAGTCCATCTTTCTTTCTTCCCTCCCTTCTTTCCTCTGTCTTTCTTTTCTGAGTCTCACTGTGTTGCCCAGGCTGGAGTGCAGTGGCACAATCTCGGCTTACTGCAACCACCGCCTCCCAGGTTCAAGTGATTCTCCTGTCTCAGACTCCTGAGTAGCTGGGATTACAGGTGTCCATCACGCCTGGCTAATCTTTGTATTTTTAATAATGACGGGGTTTCAGGATGTTGGCTAGGCTGGTCTTGAACTCCTGACTTCAGGTGATCCACCCACCTTGGCCTCCCAAAGTGCTGGGATTACAGGCATGAGCCACAGTGCACCTGGCCTTGTCTTATTTTTCTTGAGGAGGCAGGTAAGTGGAGAAGGGTACCTAGTCCAGAGGGGTTTAAGGGCTCAGGTTGGCTACGGAGAGACTCAAGCTCTGGAGATGCCTTCAGGCCATCTCTTCTCTGGCTATTTTATTCCCCCAACCACCACCAGGAGGTGCTGCTGGGATTGAGCCCTTTCCTGCCCTTTACTTGGCATTTAGGCCTCATTCTCTTCTGAGGACCTACCTTCTAGCATCTCCCTGCCCTTGGACGATGGCATCCCGTTTGGTCCTAGGATCAGCTCCAAATAGGAAGGCAGGTAAACAGCCAGACCTTTCCCCTAGACTGAGGCTTAGGGACAGGCCGAGTCAGCGCCTGGTGCATCCATTACTTCCTGCTGCTCCTAACTGCAGACATCAGAGTCCGCAGCTGGACCTGTCCTGCTATGTGACCTGTGTGGCTACCTGCTCAACCTGTAGCTTGGCCTGGAACAACCCTAATACTCACCCCTCTACATAACCAACCACTGCAGACCAAAAGCAGAGGCCCAAGGGAGCAGAAAGGATCCCAGGAGGAGCAAGCACATTGAGGGGTAGTCAGATGGGAAGGGCCACCCACCCAGGAGTTGCTGAACTGCCTGGGTGCAAGGCCTCCCTGTGTCTCCGTGGAGACATCCCTCTGGCTGTTTCCCCGATTCTGATTTGGTGGGAGTTTGAGGGTGGTGAGAAGGATGGGAAGGGGGACTGGTAAAAATGTGTTACTTTGTATTTATTTCATATAGTTATTACAAAAAAATAAATTTGTATAAATATTTAAATAAACGACATTTTAAATGACATACTTGAGCATCTTCTATGAATATACGTTTTATATAAGGTTTTTTGTGTATAGCTGGAAACAGCTATACACAATTCCTGATCAAGACTTTTTACTAATGATCTCTTCAAATTCCTATTAATGAGAAATGATTGTTGTTCAGGCGGGTAGTGGTAAATGGAAAAGGAGAATTTACCTATGTTTCCACCCATTACCAGGATTTCCATTTCATTCTTGAAATCATTTAAATCCAGTTGAATAATGGTTTTGAAACAATTCTTTCCTCAAGTTATTCACAGATGTTACTCTACCCCTTTTGCTACAAAACGAATGTTTGTCTCTCTTCCCTCAAATTCACAGATTGAAATCAAATCCCCCATATGATGGTATCTGCAGGTGTAGGGCCTTTAGGAAGTGAATAGGTCATGAAGGTGGAGCCCCATGGATGGGATTAGTGCCCTTAATAAAGAGTACCAAGAGAGACCCCTTGCCCCTTCTACCGAGTGGGGAGACAGTGAGAAGGTGCCATCTATGAACGAGAAAGTGGGCCCTCACCGACACTGAATCTGCTGATGCCTTGATCTTAGACTTCCCAGCCTCCAGAACTGTGAGAAATAAATTTTTGTTCTTTTTTAGTCACCCAGTCTATGGTGGTTTGTTACAGCACCCTTTTAGTAACTTTATGATTCAAACTATAACAGCAACAGCACCTGGAAACCATTTTCACCTACTTTTTTGTTTCTGATTAAGTACTTGCTCACTTTTCCAAAGTTGAATTTTTGCTTTGAACCCCAACTCTTTGTCAGTTCACATTAATTAATTTTGACATGGTCCTTCCAAACTTCTATTAGGTATATTCAGGGATCCAAAAAGTCAGCTAATCTTTCCATAGATCTGCCAGGTGAGAATCATTCAAGGAAAACATTTTTACCTTTTAAATCTTTTTGCTCACAAACTTTTAAAAATATTTTTCCTTTGGATCAACTCCCACAGTTAAGTATGAAATAGCAGAGAGGGATGTTCTGATCCCTTGTCTTTACACAAAGCTGAAAATAGGTGAGAGGTTAGTGCCTTGTATGTAATTAGATTCTGAGTATGATACTGATAATATCATTTCCTGTGGAAATCAGAAAGGCAAACTCTTACAAATGAGGGATTCTCTGTGTGAAACAGTAAATGAAATAATGTATTACTTGAATCTCAGGGTTTTCAGAACAAATTCTAGATGCAAAGCTTTTACATCTTATCACTGTGGCTTCACTCACTACACAGACTTGTTTTTAAAACATTCATAATGTTTTAAATGCATGTCCCTGGTTTGGATCATTTTGCTATAAATTATGAGATTATTATGATAATAGGTATAATTTAAATAGGGTCTGAGGATAAGGTGGTAGTAATGTACCAATATTAATTTCGTGACATTGATGGGTACATTGTGGTTATGCTGGAAAATGTACTTGTTTGTAGAAAATGCACACTAAAATATTCAGAAACGATGGGCACCAGGTCTGCAACTTACTCTCAAATGGTTCAGGAAAAAAGTTATCTGTATTGTTCTTGCAATTTTTCTTTAACTTTGTGATACCTTCAAAACATACAATAATTTATGATTTATTCCTTAAAATAATTTGTGAATTATTAATTTGACTATTTTGACCTGGAACAGTCTGCCCAGCATTGTTACTTCTCTTGAAAATAAAATATGTCTGCAAATCAGACATTTAGGTTGAAGAGTGACAGCTTGTCAGGCATCCAAAACCAAAGTTGAAATGATCCTCATGACTTAAGCATCATTTGTGGACATTTAGTCTTGGAAATGTGATGACATTCCAGCTTTACTCCCAAAGTTGTACAGTATGGTATTGTGAGGATTAATTTTATGTATCAAGTTGAATATGCCATTGGTGCCCAGATATTTGGTCAAATATTATTCTGGGTGTTCTGTGAGGATATTTTTGGATGAGGTTAACATACATACATACATAAATACATACATACATTATTTATTTATTTGACAGGGTCCAAGTCGGGCTGGAGTGCAGTGGTGCAATTTCAGCTCGCTGCAGCCTCGACCTCCCTAGTCGAGGGTGATTGTTATATGTAAATTTGTGGTGCCGCAAAAGAAGTAGCACTTGAATATAAATTTAATTTTTCTCAGCAAGGCAACTTTACTTTCTACAGAAAGGGTGCTCCCATTAGTCACCTTGCCACAAGAGGACACTGAACAAAGGAGGCAGGGCCATTTATATCTAACGCATCTACCCTATTGCTGTGTCCTCATTCCATTGGCTGGAACTGGACTTCACAGTCTAGGCTGCACCCGGTTGGCTAACTCAAAACTTTCCCAAAGAGGTAAACTCAGAAGAGAACAAAGGAAAAGAGGAAGTAACTTGAGGAATGCTTAGAGAAGCAACAACATTTCCAAATAAAGAAGGGGAATAAGCCATGACCTAAGACTTGCCTGGGCTTGTCCAGGCATATCAGGGCAAATATCTAGGTTAAAGTGTAAGAACTAAGAACACGGGAAATATTTATTTCTTTATTATGATTAACAGCTACTTTAAGATTATTAGCAGAAGCTTTAAAGTAAATTAACCTTTGAAAAAACTATTATTTATTTGTAATGAACTAAGGAAAGCTTTGAAAAGGAATCTTTTATTATTTCCTACAATTCCTCCCTTTTTCTATTTTATAGTTCCTCTTCAAACTTATCTAACAGATCTTGACTCAGTTGTTTTGTTTGTTCTTCTAAAAGAAGTAATCTATCTCTACAGGGTGGAGGAGGGGTTGGGGCTATTTTAGTAAGAGTTGTGTTTACTAGCCTCTGCCTAAGTCCTTGGATGCATGGTATGATACATCTAATGAGAAGCAGCATACTTATCACAGCTGCTAGAGAGGTAAGAATTGAGGTTATGGTTTCTTTCCATTGACTGAACCATCTTGTGAGTCAATTTGAATAGGGTTATTGATGCCAGAATTTTTAGCTAGCTCATTTGATAAGTCCTTGGAGGGCTTTTGTTATGGTCTCATCAGAAGCAGTGTTGTTTGCAATAACGGCACAACACTGGGTTTTAATCATAACACAAACACCACCTTTCTCCACTAATATCATACCTAGGGCTATTCAGTTTTCCTTGGCCATTTGGCTAGTGGATCTTAATTGTTCAGTTATTCTTTTGACAGCATCTTTAGTATAGTTAACAAACCGCTGTTGGTTGTAATAAATGTAGTTTACTCAATCTAAATTCTTATTGTTACCTACCAAAACAACATTGGCTCAAACCTTGCAGCTATCTGATCTCAGGCTGTAAATTTATCTAGTACTCCTCGAGGAACTCCAATTGCATTTAGACAGACATGGGAATCAAAGGACCTATGAGAAGCTTCTCTCATTTGCCAATGTCATATTTTCTCTTTTTCTGGTTGATGAAATGCCAGGGTAAAAGGGATAACAAGTTGGATTAGAGTGCAAGTGTTGCTCCAATTATTTGGCAGAGTGTCCAGTAAAGGTCCTCCACAATACCACCATGCATCCTCTCAGGGATGAGTAAGGGCGGACTGATGAGCCAGCTCTTGGAAGTGCCTGATTTCACTGCATCCTGTTAAGTTTCCAAGGAACACTAAGTTATCCCCCTGTCATGAAAGACACGAGGCGAACTTCACCTTGGGAGATGGAGGCTGCATGGCCCTCAGGGGCTGACCCGCAGGGTAATGAACCTCAGGAAATAGCAGCGGAATAACTTGGTACAATTTGTTATTCCAAGCAGTGAACTCTTGAAAAAGAGCTACCATGTATTCCATGTCCGCTTGATTTGAGGACCATCCAAGTGGAAAGGGGACAACCTGGGCCTCTGGCCTACCAGTGTGCACAAACATAACAGTTGCGTTTATTTAAGGTGCGAATGGAATAGTTAATCCATTCTAACCAGGCATTTGCATCTTTATATCCTGTTTCAATGGCTATGGTTTGCCTTAGGTCCTCTACTTCTACCACTGAGAGCTTGGTTTTGTCATTGTGTCTAGGAGGAGTGATTGATAAAGAGGTTGAAGGAGCAATAAAGTGCATTTCAAAAATTTCTTCTTTCCTGAAATGTCAGCTCCTATATCATAAACATGACTTAATGAAGGGGAAGAGTTTTCAGATGTTGCAATAACAATAGTAAGCTGTATAGGATTACATTGGTTATATTGAAGGAATAATTCAATATATTGAATAGCTAGCTACAAGGAATAATTTCTTTGGTGAAACAGATATATGGTTTTAAGGACTCTCAAAAGCCTGTGGAAGCAGGTCTATCCTAAACCTTTAGTGTTCCATGTGACATTAGATTAAGCAGAACATAGAGATTCTGTTTTAGAGGGACAAGAGTCTGATTCCTACCAATAATACAGCTACTATTCCTTGGATTACTAGTATCCTTAGAGGAACTCATTACATCTTTCTAATCTGAGGAAGTCTAAGAGGGACAGAGATATTTTTCTGAAGCAGTAAACTGTCATGTAAATCTCCACAAGTTATAACTAAACAGGCATCAAAAGTAATAACTTGAGGTGAGTTAGATCTATATTAACAATAAGATGGGGAGTAGCTAAAGGGAAGAAAAGAAAAAGAAAAGATAGACTAAGCTTTTCTTAGCTTTAACTTGGTAGGGTCTGATCCTGGAACAATAGTCCATGATTCTAACAGTGATGGCACTTTCTTGACTCAGGTGTGATGTGTCCATCTCTTTTCTGCTGTACAAATGGTAGTCTCGGTGGTTAGCAGCATGAGGTAGGTTGGTCTCCAGGCTGGTGCTGGTGTACTGGAAATTCTAGGAGTGGTGCCTGTACTAAGAGACCTTTTATAATCTTTGTTAAAGAGCAGGTTAGTGCTTTAAGAAAAACTTGTGATTTTAATATTCAATTTACAGAAAAACTGGATGATAACGGTTTAACTTTAGCCAACACGTTTACACACAGAATTTCCTTTACAATAAATGTTTCAAAACTTTAGTTTCAAAACAAAAATCATACATTTCTTGCATAAATTCCTCTACCATTTTTCACAACTATCATAGACAATCTTAACTTTTTTAATTAAAAAAAATTTTTTTTTTTAATAAGATGGGGTTTCACCATGATGGCCAGGCTGGTCTTGAACTCCTGACCTCAGGTGATCCACCCACCTCGGCCTCCCAAAGTGCTAGGATTACAGGCATGAGCCACCGCTCCCAGACCGACAATCTTAACTTTCTTTGTTTTACAACTTTCCTCACTAAAGTTGAATTTTTTTTTTTTTTTTTTTTGGAGACAGAGTCTTGCTCTGTCTCCAGGCTGGAGTGGTGCAGTGGCATGATCTCAGTTCACTGCAACCCCTGCCACCCAGGTTCAAGCAATTCCCCTGCCTCAGCCTTCCGATTAGCTGGGACTACAGGTGTATACCACCATGCCTAGCTGAAAGGTACATTCTTTTTTTTTCTTTTTTATTCTGACACTACCCACCTGGAGATAAGAGTGCATTCTTATAATTTTCTTAATATTTCTTTCTCTTCTTCCTAATCTCTCTCCTTTGTCTCTCCTTCTCTCTCTCCCCCAACTTTGACTCTCGTCTCTCTTTGGCTCTCCACATCTACCGTTTCTTCCCTTGAAAAGAGAATACTTAGAATGGACATTAACTCGGTCTACGTATATAACTGGGAACCTACAAACTGATCAATCTGTTCTGCTACCCCATCAGGGTCATCTAATAATGGCTTAAGTTATCTCTTTAGACTCCGGTCCTTAGAAGCAGTTAAGGGAGCATTCACAAAACCAACCACGCCTCCTCCTTGAGGCTTCACAAAACTAACCGCACCTCCTCCTTGAGGCATCTTCTTTAGAGGAAAAAAAAGCTTTGAAGTTGAAGCTGATTCCTTGGAAGAGGGGAAAGGAAAACTATGAATACCTCTTTTGCATTGCTCTATCTTCCTCCGGAGCCCTTTCTTCAAGGAAGAACACTCAGGCTGGCAATGATAGGCCTTTGAGATGCTAGCTCCCAAGAGCCTAGGTTATATGGGGGAGTAGGGAATTCTGGGTTGGGTTCTGGGGCAGCAGTGCCACGGGGATGGCAGGAGCAGGAGCTGGAGCCGGAAACAAGGGAAGATGGTCTAATGGGTTCCATTTACATGTGGATTGCTCACGAGTAAAAGCTCCACCCTTTTCAGGTGAGCCTGCTCCTGACTTTACTCTCTGATTGTTTTCCTCCTCCTAATGGGTACAGGAAAATTGGCCTCTGCCACCAACAGAGAGCATAGTCTATTTCTTCTTGTGAGAAAGGGCTTTTGTTGTTGATATACGTTATTAAGAGTTGACAGACCTAATCCTCATCCAACCCAAATTTTGGCCAGACAACTGTGGGCTTGAGGATCGGTTCTTTAGTCCAAATAAAACAGCAATACGTTCATCATTTGTTACGGAAGACTCAACCCCCCCAAGCTGGGAATCTCTCACCTAGTCCGTTTACAGAAAACTCAACCCCCACCAAGCTGGGAATCTCTCGCCTATTCCCTTTATGGAAGACTCAACCCCTTAAGCTAGGAATTTGTTGTCTTCACTGCCCTAGGAGGTAGACCCGTTTCCTCCCTTCCCCCTTCTGAAGGTCCCTTGCACTCTTCTCATTTGTACTATCCCACTTGACTGCTCCCCCAAAGGAGATTTAGGGCTCTCTTAGCGTCAGCGTGACGGTATAATTCCCATGGCAGGATCTGTCTAAAGCTGTATGATTTAGCCATAGAACTGCAGAGAGGACTCACTCATTCCATCCAGCAGTAGAACTTGTCACCATTCACACAAACAATACTGCATTCACAAACACATTCAACCCTTCAGAAGTTGACCACCAAGAAGGTACTTTGTTGCCCCTTGAAAACATTTGCGACCTTGCCTCATGCATGAGGTTGGCTGGTCGAGGCCCCTGGTTGCTGCGGTTTGGAATCTCTTTTCCCTGTGTTCCTGAGAATCCAGGTTTATTCCTCACACCAGGTGGATCCCAGATCTCTAACCCCGAGGCTGCTGCAAAGAGGCAGCGGGGCACCTCTTCACGAGAGAGGACCGGAGACCACCCAGAGGGGAATGGCAATCCCAGATGAACCCCCAAATTGTTATATGTAAATTTTCGGTGCTACAAAAGTAGCAGCACTCAAATATAATTTTTCTCAGCAAGGCAACTTTACTTTCTGCAGAAAGAGTGTCCCTATTAACCATCTTGCCACGAGAGGACGCTGAACAAAAGAGGCAGGGCCATTTATACCTAACACATCCACCCTACCTGCTGTGTTCTGATTCCACTGGCTGGAACTGGACTTCATAGTCTAGGCTGCGCCCCGTTGGCTAACAACTTAAAACTTTCCTAAAGGTGTAAATGCAGAGGAGAACAAAGGAAAAGAGGGAGTAACTTGAGGAATGCTTAGAGAAGCAACATTTCCAAATAAGGAAGGGAATAAGCTATGACCTAAGACTTGCCTGGGCTTGTCCAGGTATGTCAGGGCAAATATCTAGGTTAAAGTGAAAGAACTAAGAACACAGAATACACTTTTTATTATGACTAACAGCTACTTTAAGATTATTAGCAGAAGCTTTAAAGTAAATTAACCTTTGAAGAAACCATTATTTATTCATAATGAACTAACAGGAAATCTCTGAAGAGGAACCTTTTATTTATTCTTATTTCCTACAGTGATCCTCCCATCTCAGCCTCCCAAGTAGCTGGTACTACAGGCATGCTACTGAAGGATTGTGTTAACTTCTCTTCCCGGGTCCACAAGGGGCGTGGTTTCAAAGGCAAGAACTTCCCAGCGCCATACCTCCACTCACCTCCCCATCCAGGAACTAGAGTTCTTTGTCTAACTTTTGACGTGGGAAAGGTAGACTGCCCAGGTGAGCTTCCTTCGTTTAGAAAGCCCACCAAAAGCCTTGGAAGGAGGGGCTCTATTGCGAGCCAGGCAGCCAATCAGATATCGAAGTCAAAGATCAATCACTCCAGAGGAAGTCTGAGGAAACTCCTCTCATGGAACAAGAACTTGAATGGGGTGGGAGTAACTCCCAAATCAAAAGTCTCCCTGCCCCTTACCTGTGCAGACTCCATCCCTGGATGGAATTTAAATGTTAATTAAATTAACATTTAAATTTGTAGGCTGGGAAAAGCAGATTGTCCTCCATGATATGGGTGGGTCTTATCCAACCAGTTGAAGGCCTGAATAGATAAAAAGACTAACCCTCCCCTCAGTAAGGAAGGACTCTTTCTTCCTGATGGCATTTAAACTGCAACATTAGCTTTTTCCTACCTTTACACTTACACTGAAACACTGGCTCTTCCCAGGTCTCAAGTTGGCCTTTGGACTGGAGCTACCCCACTAACTCTCTAGGTCTCCAGTTTGCCGAATCACCTTGCAGATCTTGGGACTTGTCAGTCTCCATAACTGCATGAGCTAATTCTTTATAATAAACCAATCTCTATCTATAGATATAGATATCCTATTGCTTACTGGTTCATTCATGGCATGAACTGGCAAATTGAGATCCACAAAATGTCACCATGGGACACTCCTAATCAATAACTTATGAGAAGCAAGGACCTGTGTGATGGTGTATATGTATCATTTCAACATTTTTGTCAAACTAATAAATATCATGAGATTGGTTGGCTGCTCCAAATGTCACTGGATGAAGTAGGGAAAGAAAAGGATGATCTCAGGGAACTGAATTTCCAGCTCAAGCACTGCATAAATAATCTGAAAGTGTCTATGTGTGTCCTGAAGGAGAACCTTATTCCTTACAGGGCTGAGATTGCTAAAAATCGCACACAGAATCCCATCCCTCAACTGGCTGAATTAAAATGCAAATTGAGGCCAGGCTGAGTGGCTCAAGCCTGTAATCCCAGCAATCTCGGAGGCTGAGGTTGGCAGAATGCATGAGTCCAGGAGTTCAAGACCAGCCTGGGCAACATAGTGAAAACCTGTTTCTACTAAATATACAAAAAATTAGCTGGACATGGTGGTGTGCACCTGTAATCCCAGTTATTTGGGAGGCTGAAGTGGGAGAATCACCTGAGCCTGGGAGGTTGAGGCTGCAGTGAGCTGAGATCATGCCATTACACTCCAGCCTGGGCAACCAGAGACCCTGTTTCAAAAAAAAAAAATGCAAGTTGAACTCTCAGCCTCACAGGATGTCTACTGTAAAGAGAAGACATTAGTTGGGAAGGAATGAGATCCAGAGTTGGAATGGGATATATGGGAAGACCCTAAGGAAGCTGGGGAAATTGAACCCCTAAATTTTAATGAATCTTTTCATTGCTTCTCTGCCTTTTGACTAACATCAAGTGTAATTTTAATCAATCTTTTCTACCAGTGGAAGCAGCCTCCCCAACCCTAGCAGAAGTGGCCTCTTCACCCTCTTCTGAGGGGATTAACCTAAATGCAATGGGAGTAATTGGATCCTGGGGTGTCAGGGGCCAAGAGGTGGCACTCATCAGCCAAAGGCAAAATGAACATGGTTACTGTAATGGACAGCAGAGTCCAGGCAGCAATCAGACTAGTCTGACTCACACAGACCTATGGGATCTATGGGACCTATGACACTGGCTAGTTGATCATGGGTTCCTAGAAGTGAAACAAGAAGCCTGCTAAATTCTTATTTGATCTGTATAAGCAGAAAAGTTCTAAGTCAAGTGAACAAGTCTAACTGGAATAACCAACAACAGAGTATTACAGCCTCTCAATTAGTTTCCAGGCTTGAGTTTGAATGAAAGCTCCACAACATGGCGGCAGCTGGGGCTGAGGCACAAGGAGCTTGGTGTGTGCCCTGACTAGTTTCACTTGATACTCTTCAGGAATTATGTAGAAAAGAAAAGCTCACATGTAAATTGACTGGAATCACCAAAAGGAATCTAGACAATTATGAGGTGAAATACTTGTGTGACTACAAGGTAGTAAAGGATATAGAATATTAGCTTGAAAATGGAAAGGATGGCCAGGTTCTACAAATACTTGGGAACCTTTGTAAAATCTCAAGTGTCGATTACTGCTTCAGCAATTCTCTTAACAGCAAGCATAATTATTTATCTCAGGTAAAGAAATGCAAAGCAATAACTCCAAAAGACAATAACAAAATTTTGAAACTTGCCATTGCTGAGTACATTGTAAAGAAGGCTCGGGGAGGATCCAAGATGGCTGATTAGGAGCAGCTCAGGATTGCAGCTTACAGCAAAAGCATGGAGGGTGAGTGGATGCTGCATTTCCAGATGGATTTTTATTACCCACAGACCAGGAGATTCCCAGGCAGAGGAGCCCCAGGGGTTGCCAGCGCGGCTGTTTTGGCTGGCGTGGCGGGTCTCCGCACAAAATACACAGGTCTAGGTACCATTTTAGCTGGCGACTGCAGATCCTGGGACACAGAGTCGCCTGTTCAAGTGATTAAAAGGGGACTGAAAGAGGGAGCCAGGCCAGGAGATTCCCAGGCAAAAAAGTGCCATGAATCTCTGTGCGGCTGTTTCAGCCAGTGCAGTGGGTCGCTGCACGGGAAATCACACAGATCCTGGCGCCTTTTCAACAGTCGACTGGAACGCCTGGCAGAGAGTCGCTCATTCAACTGAAAAAAAGGGGACTGAAACAGGGAGCCAGGCCACGAGATTCCTGGGCAAAAAAGCACCATAAGCCCCCAGTGCGGCTGTTTCAGCTGGCTCAGCGGGAATCTGCACAAAATCTCACACGAATCCGGGCGCCATTTCAACTGGCGACTGGAATGCCTCGGAGACAGAGTCGCCCATTCAACTGAAAAAAAGGGGACTGAAACAGAGAGCTAGACCAGGAGATTCCCCGGTGAAAAAGTGCCACAAGTCTCCAGCGGCTGTTTCAGCCGGCGCAGCGGGTCTATGCAGAAGAAATCACACAAATCTGGGCGCTGTTTCAACTGGTGCCTGGGACGCCTGGGAGACAGAGTCGCCGCTTTAGCTGAAAAAAAAAAAAGGTGGGGTCTGAGGCAGGGAGCCAGGTGACCAGGCTTGGCTGGTCCCACCCCCACAAAAAACAGCAATCTGAAACACTCTGGATTGAGAGTTTCACAGCAAGCACAGCTGAACCCAGGACGGTCCAGCTCTGTGGGGAACGGGTGTCCACCATTACCGAGTCAGTCCACTACTACGGAGGTAGTCTGCCACTGCTGAGGCAGCCTGCCATTGCCGAGGCAGTCCGCCATTACAGAGATGGGCCGCCATTGCCGAGGCAGTTCTAACTATACCCCTATAAACAGGACTGCAGGGAAGTTCACAAGGCAGCTGGGCGGAGCCCACAGCAGCTCAGCAAAGCCTCTGCAGGCAGACAGTGACTAGGCTGCCTCCTCGCTGGGCAGGGCAGCCCTGAAAAAAGGCAGCAGCACGACAGAAACTTATAAATAAAGCCCTAACTCCCAGGGACAGAGCACCTGAGTGGAAAAAAAAAAAAAAAGATGTTTTTTGAATTCTGCTGAAGCAGACTTAAATGTACCTGCCCAGCAGCTCTGAATGAACAATGGAGCTCACAGCTCAGCACCTGAGCTCCTATAAAGGACAGAATGTCTCCTCAAGCAGCTCCCTGACCGCTGTATATCCAAAGAGTCACCTCATAAAGGAGAGATCAGACTGACATCTGGCAGGTATCCTTCTGGGACAAAGATACCAGAAGAAGAAACTGGCAGCAACCCTCACTGTTCTGCAGCAGCTGCAGGTGATCCCCAGGTAAGCAAGGCCTGGAGCGGACCTCAGCAGTCCTACAGCAGAGGGGCCTGAATGTTAGAAGGAAAACTAAGAAACAGAAAGAAATAACTTCATCATCAACAAACTGGACGTCCACTCAGAGACCCCATCTGAAAGTCAACAACTACAAAGACGACAGGTAGATAAATCACAAAGATGGGAAGAAACCAGCGCAAAAAGGATGAAAACACCCAAAACCAGAACACTTCTCCTCCTCCAAGAGATCACAACTCTACACCAGCAAGGGAACAAGGCTGGATGGAGAATGAGTCTGATGAATTGACAGGAACAGGTTTCAGAACGCGGGTAATAAGAAACTTCTCTGAACTAAAAGAACACGTTCTAACCCAATGCAAAGAAACTAAGAACCTTGAAAAAAGGTTTGATGAAATGCTAATGAGAATAAGCTTAGAGAGGAATATAAGTGAACTGATGGAGCTGAGAAACACAACACGAGAACTTCGCGAAGCATGCACAAGTTTCAACAGCCGAACTGACCAAGCAGAAGAAAGGATATCAGAGGTGGAAGATCAGCTCAAGAAATAAAATGAGAAGGCAAGAATAGAGAAAAAAGGGTAAAAAGAAATGAACAGTCTCCAAGAAATATGGGACTATGTGAAAAGACCTAATCTACGTTTGATAGGTGTACCTGAATGTGACGGAGAGAATGAATCCAACCTGGAAAATACTCTTCAGGATATTATCCAGGAAAATGTCCCCAATCTAGCAAGGCAGGCCAATATTCAAGTCCAGGAAATACAGAGAACACCACAAAGATATTCCTCAAGAGCAACTCCAAGGCACATAATCGTCAGATACACCAGGGTTGAAATGAAGGAGAAAATGCCAAGGGCAGCGAGAGAGAAAGGTTGGGTCACCCACAAAGGGAAGTCCATCAGACTCACAGCGGATCTCTCAGCAGAAACCCTACAAGCCAGAAGAGAGTGGGGGCCAATATTCAACATCCTTAAAGAAAAGAACTTTCAACCCAGAATTTCATATCCAGCCAAACTAAGTTTCATAAGCGAAGGAGAAATAAAATCCTTTACAAACAAGCAATTACTCAGACATTTCATCACCACCAGGCCTGCTTTACAAGAGCTCCTGAAAGAAGCCCTAAACATAGAAAGGAACAACCAGTACCAGCCACTCTAAAAACGTACCAAATGGTAAAGAGCATCGACACAATGAAGAAACTGTGTCAACTAATGGGCAAAACAGCCAGCTAGCATCAAAATGGCAGGATCAAATTCACAC
>CAUYLG010073656.1:0-18427 GCA_963573385.1 Cacajao melanocephalus | reverse complement strand
GGGAGGGCAGGAGTGGGGTGGGAGGGGAAGATGGGGTGGGGTAGGGGAGAGGATGGAGGAGTGGGAAGGGACAGGTGGGGTCAGGAGGGGAGGGCAGGAGTGGGGTGGGAGGGGAAGATGGGGTGGGGTGGGAGGGGAGAGGTGGGACTGGGGAAGGGCTGGAGGCCACCAGAATTCACCACCCTGGATGTGGCCACCCACCCCCAACTTTGCTTAGAGTTTAGGACTTCCGGTGGAAGACCGCTGGGTCTGGGAGGCTGGCCCTGTGGGCCCCGCACAAGCGATCGTCATCATTCACCAAATGGGTCTGGCTTGGTTTCTTGGCTCTAGCGAGTAGATGCGGTCGTGGTGTTCACCACGATGCCTTGGGAAGAGGGTGACACCGCGCTACTCCCCAAGGCAGGGAGGTGCCAACCAGCTGAGTGTGTGGGGCACGGTTCTCCCGCCAGCATCCCAGGGCTCCCGTTGGCAGGCCACAGCTGGGAGGGGCTCCCCCACAGGAGACCCAGGACAGTTGGCACCAAAGGCATTTCAGGGCACCCATTGGCCAGGTCCAGCCCTGGGGCTCAGCCCTGCAGGGAGCAGCTTGGGTGTTGGGAGCACAGGTCCCCGGGGTCTCCCGCTGTGGTCAGCAAGCCAAGGATCAGAGGTTGCTATTATTATTATTTTTCGCTTTTTGCCTTATTCTGTCTTAGAACTTTTAAACAAGGCTGGGCATGGTGGCACGCACCTGTGATCCCAGCTACCCAGGAGGCTGAGGCAGGATCGCTTAAGCCCTGAAGGTCAAGGCTGCGGTGAGCTGATTGCACCACTGCACTCCAGCCCTGTGACAGAGCCAGACCCTGTCTCAAAAACGAAATAAAAGCAAAAATTTAACCGAAATACCCAAAACCTTAAACAGAAATCCCACAACAACTTAGATAACCATGTGACCTGTCCTCCAAAGCTGTGGAGGCACCTGAAAGGTGCAGGAAAGCCTGAGTGAAGGCCTCTCCCCGCGGTGCTCCAGGCCCCTCCCCGCGGTGCCCCAGGCCCCTCCCCGCGGTGCTGCAGCCCGGCTCCCTGTGCCTCCTGCCCTGAGCTAGCTCCTCCCCGTCACGTCGCTCTTGGAGCTCGAGTCATGTTCTCCCAGCCAACAGCTCCCATGAGGTGCCGCCCTCGGTCTCCCCTCGCACAGAGGACCAGCAGGTGGGGACGCCCCAGGGGCGTGTCTTAGGAACGCTGCACTGGTGCCTCTGGAGGTGGCGCATATGTCCTGTCCTGGGTGCTGGGTCGTGCAGTCTGCCAACAGCTGGGCCTGGGGCATTTCCCACTGGTGCTCTCGAGGACGGAGCCCAGGCAGCCAGGCCTGCTGGACAGGGTGGGGCTGGTCCACCCCGGGAGCGACAGAGCAGTGTTCTTGCCCGAGAGGATGCCCAGGCGTGCGGCTCCCCGCCCGCAGGCTCTGCCGCATCACTTCGTGCCTCGGCCTCGCGTTCCTTCCCCGCCTGACGGGTGTGCTCGATTTCCGGCCCCGCCGTGTTATCGGCGGCCCGTGGTAACCCGCCTGCTGCTGTGGCTCCGTCTCCGGGGGCCTCTTTCTGGAGTGGGGTGATGGCCCCAAGGCCGGGCGGAACGCAGATGTTGGCCTGCAACGTCCACTCCCTGCGCAGGACATGGCCGTGGCTTTGCTGTTCGGTTAACGCCGAGACAGAACGTTTAGACTGGCCAGAAACAAAGTGGGAGGCTGCTGGCGTCTTCGGCACCCCGCTGACCGCTCTGTGTAACAATCTGCGCAACAGCGGTAACCCTGAGGTCTCCCTCGCTGAGCTGTGGCATGGCGGCAGGGCCGTCCATTTAATTTGTCCCCGGTTTCCCTCCTCAGCCTTGACACACGACTGCTTTCTGCAACTTGCTTTCTTTCGTCTTAAAACATTAAGAACATGACCGATCGTGGTGGCTCACGCTTGTAATCCCAGCACTTTGGGAGGCCAAGGTGGGCAGATCCTGAGGTCAGGAGTTGGAGACCAGCCTGGCCAACACAGGGAAACCCTCTCTCTACTAAAAATGCAAAAATGAGCTGGGCATGGTGGCGGGTACCTGTAGTCCCAGCTACTCTGGAGGCGGAGGCAGGAGAATCACCTGAACCTGAGAAGCAGAGGTTGCCAGACTCTGTCTCAAAAAAAAAATTAAGAACATTTTCAGTTTATTGCCTCTAGTTTTTTGTTTGTTTCTTTGAGACGGGGTGTCCTTTTTCCCCAGGCTGGAGTCCGTGGTGCATCCACAGCTCACTGCAGTTCCACCTTCTGAGCTCGGTGACTTCTCCTGCCTCAGCCTCTGAGCAGCTGGGACGACAGCTCATCACGCCAACCTAATTATTTGTATTTATTTTGTAGAGACAGGGTTTTGCCATGTTACCCACACTGCACTCATGGGCCCAAGCAGTCCTCCCTCCACGGCCTCCCAGAGTGCCGGGATTACAGATATGAGCCACCACACCCGACCTTCTAATAGTTTATATAGATATATAGTTTTTTTTCTAAGCAGCCAACATTTTATTTCATAAAATAGAATAAGTGTTCCCCAACACCATGTTTCAGCATGGGCCACCACAGATTGTGTTGTAGAATAAGAATTAAAACAGAGGCTGAGCGTAGTGGCTCATGTCTGTAATCTCAGCACTTTGGGAGGCTGAGAGGGGCAGACCACAAGGTCGGGAGATTAAGACCATCTTGGCCAATATGGTAAAACCCCATCTCTACTAAAAACTTAAAAATTAGCCGAGCACAATGACTCACAGCTATAATCCCAGCACTTTGGGAGGCCACAAGGCAGGCAATCACCTGAAGTCAGGAGTTTGAGACCAGCCTGACCAACATGGTGAAACCCTGTCACTTATTAAAAATACAAAAGTTAACCAGGTATGGTGTCGGACGCCTGTAATCCCAGCTACCCAGAAGGCTGAGACAAGAGAATTGCTTGAACCCGAGAGGCAGAGGTTGCGGTGAGCTGAGATTGCCCCATTGCACTCTACCCTGGGTGACAGAGCGAAACTTCATCTCAAAAAATACACAGACACACACTAGCCAGGCGTGCTGGCACGTGTCTGTAATCCCAGCTGCTCGAGAGGCTGAGGCAGAAGAATCGCTTGATCCAGACAGACGGAAGTGGCGGTGAGCTGAGATGGCACCACTGCGCTCCAGCCTGGCGACAGAGCCAGACTCCATCTCAAAAAAAGAAAAACCCAGGCACAGTGGCTCATGCCTGTCATCCCAGCACTTTGGGTGGCCAAGCCAGGCAGATTACCTGAGGTCAGGAGTTCAAGACCAGCCTGGCCAACGTGGTGAAATCCTGTCTGTCCTAAAAATAGAAAAATTAGTTGGCCATGGTGTTGCACGCCTGTAGTCCCAGCTACTCAGGAGGCTGAAGCACGAGAATTGCTTGAACCTGAGAGGCAGAGATTGCAGTGAACTGAGATCGCACCACTGCACTACAGCCTGGGCGACAGAGCAAGACCCTCTCCAAAAAAAGAGAGGTTCCAGGCACTCTCCTCCGGTGGCACCGTCCTGTGCTATCATTGCAGGCAGCCCACCCTTCCCCTCTAGAGGCCTGATCCTTGGTGCACGGTGTTTAGAGTCTTGTAGGAGCCATCCCAGGCCACGCTGACCTAGTGGTCATGTGGGGGCCACCCTCCCAAACCCTGTGGTCACCAGCTGCCACTCCAAACGGGGCATCACTTGTGGAGTTCTCAGCTGCACAGGCGTTAGCCCCCCACCAGGAAGGTGGGGTCTCGGGTGGTCAGGACCTGGGCTCCTGGGGTCGCCCCATCCTTCGGAAAGTCCTTAACCCACGCGTGCCCCAGATTGTGTTTGACGAGTGTCACAAAGCCAAGAACGCCGGTTCCACCAAGATGGGCAAGGCCGTGCTGGACCTGCAGAACAAGCTGCCCCTGGCCCGAGTGGTCTACGCCAGTGCCACAGGTGGGGCGGCGCGGATCCCACGTGACACGCGCTGGCAGCGTCCACCTGGCTGTCCCCGGGAAGGGTATCCTGTGCCCGTGCTCCTCCTTGGGTTCTGGGGTACCTCTACGCCTGTCCCAAGGCCACTCTAGCGCTCCCCAGGCCCATGGTTCCAACCCTGAAGGGCCCCTCCTTGGCACTCCCAACTTAATAGACCCCTGACCGGGCCTCCAGGGCCCTCCTGGGCGGGGGGCTGACTGATGGCAGCTTCCCCCCACAGGTGCCTCTGAGCCTCGGAACATGATCTACATGAGCCGCCTGGGGATCTGGGGCGAGGGCACGCCCTTCCGGAACTTTGAGGAGTTCCTGCAGGCTGTGGAGAAGAGGTGAGCCCCAGGGAAGCCAGCCCCTCAGCAGCCCCTCTTTCCCGGTCCCCGCCAGGCCCAGCCGCCAGCCTTCTCCTCTGTGGCCGCCAGGGCTCTGGACCTACTGACCCCGCCCTCTCTGCGCCTGGCTCTGCCTCGCGCTCGGGGGTGGCTCCGTCCCCATGGGCTCTGGGTGTCCGTCGGCAGGGGCGTTGGAGCCATGGAGATTGTGGCCATGGACATGAAGGTCAGTGGCATGTACATCGCACGCCAGCTCAGCTTCTCCGGCGTCACCTTCCGCATCGAGGAGATCCCGCTGGCTCCAGCCTTCGAGCGCGTCTACAACCGTGCTGCCCTGCTGGTGAGCCCGGGCGCCCGACCCGGGGGTCCCTGTGTGTTTCCCTGGTGGAATTGCGCCCCTGTGACCTTAAAGATGCCACGGGCTTGGTCAGGTGACGGCCCGCCCTGTCCGGTCTCAGGGATTTTTGTTTGTTTCTTGAGACAGAGTCCTGCTCTGTTTCCCAGGCTGGAGTGCAGTGGCATGATCTCAGCTCACTGCAGCCTACGCTTCCTGGGTTCAAGCCATTCTCCTGCCTCAGCCTCCCAAGTAGCTGGGACTACAGGTGCCTGCCACCACACCCGGCTAATTTTTTGTATTTTCTTTAGTAGAGAACAGTGATTCACCATGTTGGCCAGGCTGGACTCCAGCTCCTGACCTCAAGTGATCTGCCCGCCTCAGCCTCCCAAAGTGTTGGGATTACAGGCGTGAGCCACCGCGCCCTGGTCTTTTTTTTTTTTTTTTTGGGAGGTTTGCTTTTTTCTTTAGGTGACGCAACCAGCCTCTCCCGTAACCCCTAGGGCAGGTTGCTGTCTGGGGTGTGGAGCAGAATCCCAGCCACCCTAACCCAACCCACCCACTCCATGCCGGGACCACCCCCAACCTGACAACCACAGCTGTCCCCAGACCCAGACATGGCCCAGTGTCCCCTGGGCAGGATCACACCTGGGTGAGACCCTGGTTGGAGCTGTGCCTTTTGGCCATGGGCACTGATTCCCAGCCAGTTTCAGCACAGCTGCCCCCCACTGGTGTTTCGGTTTTTTGGGTTTTTATCCTATAGCTAGAGGCCGTGCTGCTATTTTTTTTTTTGTCTTTTTTTTGAGACGGAGTTTCGCTCTTGTTACCCAGGCTGGCGTGCAATGGCGTGATCTCGGCTCACCGCAACCTCCGTCTCCTGGGTTCAAGCGATTCTCCTGCCTCAGCCTCCCGAGTAGCTGGGACTACAGGCACACGCCACCACGCCCAGCTAATTTTTGTATTTTTAGTAGAGACGGGGTTTTACCATGTTGACCAGGATGGCCTCGATCTCTTGACCTCGTGATCCACCCGCCTCGGCCTCCCAAAGTGCTGGGATTATAGGCGTGAGCCACCGTGCCTGAGGCCATGCCTCTTACAGGTCTCACCCCCAGCGCCCCATCCTGCCCTAAATTCCACCAGGCGAGGGATGCTTTGGCCAGAGCTGGCAGCAAGTGGGCCGGGGCCCCGGGCAGGGAGCAGGGAGCCGCAGCTCAGGGGCACCGTGTCGCGTATCATTGCAGTGGGGCGAGGCCCTGAACGTGTTCCAGCAGGCAGCCGACTGGATCGGCCTGGAGTCACGCAAGTCCCTCTGGGGCCAGTTCTGGTCGGCACACCAGCGATTCTTCAAATACCTGTGCATCGCTGCCAAGGTGCGCCGGCTGGTGGAGCTGGCCCGCGAGGAGCTGGCCCGAGACAAGGTGAGCAGCTGCGGCCTTCGAGGACGGAGGGCGGCCGGGCCTGTAGGGGTGGCGGGGCTGCTGTGCTTCTGGGTCCTTCCTGGCCCCTCCCCAGACGTTGGTGGGGTCTTCACCCTGGTGGGCAAGAGACGCCCGATGTCCATCTTGCATCTAAGCCACCCAGGATATCAGAACGCCGGAGTGCAGGCAGTGACCACGCAGTGGGCGGCTCACTGTCCCGAGACCGGAATCCGGCAGACCCCACCCAGCAGTGTGTCTTGTGGGTGGGCGAGGGCCCCTCCTGGGGAGGCACTGGAGCAGAGTGAGGGGTGTGGCTGCCAGCCCAGGCCTGGTACTGGCAGGTTCCAGCCCCATGGAGGCCCCGTGGCAGGGCTGGTGGTTCACAGTCCTCTGCTGTCCCCCACAGTGTGTGGTCATCGGGCTGCAGTCCACGGGTGAGGCGCGCACGCGGGAGGTGCTGGGGGAGAACGACGGGCACCTCAACTGCTTCGTCTCGGCCGCTGAGTAAGTGTTGCGGTGGGGACGGGACCGTGGGCTTCCTGCGCTCCTGGCCACCCCTCTCTGCAGCCACCTGTGGCCTGACCCTCCCCCTTGGCCCCAGCAGCAGGAGGTGCTGGGTGGGCTTTGCTGGGACTGGAGCCTCGATCGCAGAGGCCTTCAGCTCTGCTCCAGGTCTAAGGCAGAGACGTCGAGGTGGACTCCAGGCGTGGTGGGCCTGAAGGGTTTGGCAGGTGGTCCCTGGGGCCTCAGGAGGCGGCTTCCTGCATCCGTGCGGTTTTAACTGGGATGCCGTAGATTTTAGGGGCCGGCCCTGCCAGCTCCCTGAAGCCCCAGCCTCTCCCCTGGTGTGGAGAATGCCCCGGGACGGTCACAGCAGCCCTCCAGCTCTCCACATTGCCTGGGAGTTGGAGCTCCCCAATGCCTGGTATCCCTTTACCAGGAACCCCGAGGTACCCCCTCCCCTACCCCCTGCCCCCATCCTGGGAGCCATAATCCATCTGGCCACATTCCTCAGGGTGGGGGAAGCCTGGTGGGCCGAGGTGGCCCTGTGACACCAGGAGGCCGAAGGAGAGCTCATAGGCAGCCCCCCGCCCTCCCCAGCCCACTCCCTGCAGGAGACCCTCTGCCCAGGCCCAGCCCTGTCCTGAGCCAGGCTGTGTCCGGCAACCCCATCTGGCCCCGCTTCTGATGTGAGAATAAACTCCACGTGTCACTTCCAGAGGCGTGTTCCTGTCACTAATTCAGAAGCACTTTCCGTCCACCAAGAGAAAGCGGGACAGAGGAGCAGGGAGCAAGCGGAAACGTAAGCCCCGTCGCCCATGGCCCCACCTGCCCCTGCTTCCCCGCTCCCCCCGTCCACTGGGTGCAGCAGGGCCCACCCGTACCAGGCAGGCTCAGGGCCCCACTGCCAGTGGCGGGTCTTGCACGGACCCTGCCGTGGCGCACTCAGGGAAGAGGAGGCGACGGGCAGCCTGTGGGACACAGACGCACAGACGCAGGGTGCTGAGTGAGACCCAGGGGGACACAGATGCAGGGGGCTGAGCCAGACCTGGGGAGGGGACACAGACGCAGGGTGCTGAGACCTGGGGAGGGGATACACATGCAGGGTGCTGAGTGAGACCCAGAGGGACACAGATGCAGAGGGCTGAGCCAGACCCAAGGGGCGGCAGCCTCCAGACCTCACTGTCCCCGTGAGCCAGGGTAGGGCCCGGAAACCTCTCCTCCATAATCAGCCCTGGGGCTGCCAGTGGTGAGGCTCAGAGAGGCTGAGTAGCTCACCCAAGGCCAGCCACACAGCTATACCTAAGGGGCCGATTGGGACCAGCTGGGGCTACAGAGCTCCAGCCCCATTACCTGCTATCACCGCCTTTCACCTTCTGTGTTCAGGGTCTCCAGGGCCTCTTGGGGAGCCCATTGATAACCTCCCCCTAGGCTGCTGTCACAGGGAAGCCCAGAGCTGCCTGTTGAGGTGTGGTGTGGGGCCTCCCCAGGTACCCCCATATCCACCACCCTGGCCAGGTCTGAAAGGACATGGGACGTGGGTTTATTAATATTGCTCCCTTGGCCAGGCGCAGTGGCTCACACCTGTAATCCCAGCAATTTGGGAGGCTGAAGCAGGTAGATCACCTGAGGTCAGGAGTTCAAGACCAGCCTGGCCAACGTGGTGAAACTCCATCTCTACTAAAAATATAAAAATTAGCTGGGCATGGTGGAGCAGGCCTGTAATCCTACCTACTTGGGAGGCTCTGGCAGGGGAATCGCTTGAATGTGGGCGGTGGAGGTCACAGTGAGCCAAGATCATGCCACTCCAGCTTGGGTGACAAAGACTCTGTCTCAAGAAAATAATAATAAAAATAGGCCGGGCACAGTAGCTCACACCTGTAATCCCAGCACTTTGGGAAGCTGAGGTGGGCAGATCATGAGGTCAGGAGTTTGAGGCGAACCTGGCCAATCCAGCGACACCCCATCTCTACTAACACTCTAAAAATTAGCCAGGCGTGGTGGCACACGCCTGTAGTCCCAGCTACGTGGGAGGCTGAGGCAGAAGAATCGCTTGAACCAGGGAGGTGGAGGCTGCAGTGAGCCAAGGTCGCGCCACTACACTCTAGCCTGGGCAACAGAGTGAGACTTCATCTCAAAAATAAAAATAATAAAATATTGCCCCCTTACGCCATGCCCTCCTGGCCACAGGGCATAGGGTTCCTGAGAGGACGTCCCCGGAGAATAGCTGAGCTGCTTGCCCAGAGGCAGGGGGGTCTCAGATGGGCCGTGCCACCTCCCTAGCTCAGACCATGGGCCTCTGTGTGCTGCGTCTCCTCCACCCTGCTGTGGTCTGGCCCTCAGTGACCCTGTCCTCCCCTATAGGGCGACCTCGGGGACGCGGGGCCAAGGCTCCCAGGCTGGCGTGTGAGGTGGCAGGCATCATCCGCATCAGCGATGACAGCAGCACGGAGTCCGACGCCGGCCTGGACAGCGACTTCAACTCCTCCCCCGAGTCCCTGGTGGATGACGACGTGGTCATCGTGGATGCCATCGGGCTTCCTAGTGACGACCGGGGTGCGGGCTCACCCAGGCTGGGCAGCCATCTGTGGGTCAGGATTTCAGCCCGAGGCTCCCAGCCTTCTGCTGGTCACCACCCGCCCCAGGTCGTAGCCCTCAGGCCAGCCCACCGGAGCCCAGCTGCTGCTATGGTGACCACTTTACAGATGGGGAAAACTGAGGTCCAGAGAGGAGAGGTTAGGGGCCACACCACTGGCCAGAAACAGAGCTGGGGCTCAGGACCGGGCAGTCCCTATCCCTGTGGAGGCAGTGAGGTCGCAGCGTTTTGTCCGGACAGGATCAGTCTCGTCCCAGCTGGTCTCAGGGAGACAAGCACAGAAAAGCACTTCTGGGCCATGGGGCCCTTAGGGTTCCCCACCCCCCTGCCGGCCCTCAGAGCTGCCCTGGGCCCCTTGTCCTCGCCCTCCAGGGGCCCCCCTTGAGGCAGGTGGGCCCTAGAAGGCAGCTGAGGTGTCCTGCCCTGACCCTCCATGTCTCCCCTAGGCCCCCTGTGCCTCCCTCAGAGGGACCCGCATGGCCCTGGGGTCCTGGATCGGGTGGAGCGGCTGAAGCAGGATCTGCTGGACAAAGTGCGGCGGCTGGGCCGGGAACTGCCAGTCAACACCCTGGACGAGCTCATCGACCAGCTGGGCGGCCCCCAGCGGGTGGCGGAGGTGGGTGGGACACACCCACCTAGTAGGTGGTGGGCGGGGCTTCACCTGGGCTCTGCGCGGCTCCGGCGGCCCCTGCTGGTCACTCTGTGACACCGCGTTCCTGTGAGGAGGCAGTGTTCTGGGAACCCCGCGGGCAGTACCTCGTGTCCAGCTCGGCCCGGGAGGCCACAACTGCCCGTGGAGGGCTTTCTTCCCCAGTCTCTCTAAGCCCCAAGTCCCCCAGCCTGGCCTGCGCAGGCCCCCGCTCAAACCACTGCCTGAACGCACTCCTGGGGTGCCCAGTCCAGGACTCAAGCCCCAGCGCCTGGCTCTGGGGCCGCCTCCTGCCTGCCCCGCCCAGCTTCACTTTTTCACCCGTGTCTGCCCAGGGCACTGACTGGCTGATAATACCAGGCCTTGGACAGGGCACATGTCACCTGGGTCAGGTCGAGACTGTAGAGTCCAGCAGCCGCCCTCTCCTGCTCCTCACACCCTCCCCTTCCTCTTCTCTCTCCGTCTCCTGGCACCCCCTCCCCTCCGCCTCCGCAGCTGGGAGCCCACGGCCACCGTGGGACGTAGAGAAGCGGAGGCACGGGTGGCCAGACTCCCGTGAGGCCACAGCACTGACGGCCAGTCTTGTCCCTGTCCCACCCGCAGATGACCGGCAGGAAAGGCCGTGTGGTGTCCAGGCCCGACGGGACGGTGGCCTTCGAGTCGCGGGCGGAGCAGGGTCTGTCCATTGACCACGTGAACCTCAGGGAGAAGCAGCGCTTCATGAGCGGCGAGAAGGTGCGGGACGCAGGAGGCACAGAGGGGCCCCAGGGTCCCCGGGGACTGCGGACCCGCGCACTTCTGCGTGTCTGTGTGCGCCAGGTGCGGCGCGAGTGTCCGTGTGCACGGGTGGCGTCTGCGCTGCGCAGGCCTCTCGCGGCCCCTGGATGTCTTGGTGACCGGGAGAGGGGGCGGAGTGGGTGAGGAGGGGGCGGCAGCGCTAGGGCGGGCCTCGCACCAACCCCGTCCCGCCCTTTCTGTCCCCGCAGCTCGTGGCCATCATCTCGGAGGCCTCCAGCTCGGGCGTCTCCCTTCAAGCGGACCGCCGGGTCCAGAACCAGCGGCGCCGCGTGCACATGACGCTGGAGCTTCCCTGGAGCGCCGACCGCGCCATCCAGCAGTTCGGTGAGTCTGGCCCCGCCCCCAAAGTGGTCCCGGCCCCACCCCCGCCTGGCCGGCCCTGAGAACCCGTCTGCCCCCAGGGCGCACCCACCGGTCCAACCAGGTCTCGGCACCAGAGTACGTCTTCCTCATCTCGGAGCTGGCCGGAGAGCGCCGGTTCGCCTCCATCGTGGCCAAGCGCCTGGAGAGCCTGGTGAGCGGGTGGGGCGGGGCTGAGAACGGGGGACAGCCTGAGAAGGCTCTCCAAAGCTTTGTCGGGGGAGGGGCCAGAGGCCAGAGCCCAGGTGACCAACCGATGGCCTCCCCACCCCTGGCAGGGGGCCCTGACCCACGGAGACCGCCGTGCCACGGAATCCCGTGACCTTAGCAAGTACAACTTTGAGAACAAGGTACTGTGGGGAAGGGGGAGGCGGGGTCCAGGGATCTGAGGGAGGGTCGGGTCTAGGAGCCCCCGATGGGGAGGGGGTGGGCTAGGGGCTCAGGGTGGTGGCATCCAGGGGTCTGGGGGAGGGCGCAGTCTAGGACCCTGGGAAGTGGGGAGCTGGGGGCTGGGGGAGGTGGGGTCCAGTGGTCTAAGGGAGGGTAGGGTCCGGGGCCCAGGGAAGAGTGGGGCTCTGGGGAGGCCAGCCTCCTCCCTCAGCCTTCTCCCCACTCACCCTCTCTCCCTAGTATGGCATCCGTGCCCTGCACTGTGTCCTCACCACCATCCTGAGCCAGAAAGAGAACAAAGTGCCTGTGCCCCAGGGATACCCCGGAGGGGTCTCTGCATTCTTCCGGGGTGAGCTGGGCCTGTGGGGGTCTTCTTGGGGGTAGCAAGGGCTACAGAGCCCTGGGTTCCAGAGCAGCTGGGGTAGCAGGCTTTGTACACGGGTTGTGTGTTGCGAGACCCCTCTCCACACACACACAGAAGGATCTGTGATGGCAAATGCAGCCAAGGTGGCCCCAGCACCCACCAGCTGGGTTCCTGCAGGAGTTGAGGGGTCTGGGGTGTGGGTTTATTCCCCAAGAATGTGCTGTTCTCCAGAAAGTCAGGCAGAAGGCTCCGCTCCTGTTCTGGCTTCAAGCTGCGTCTGGCTCCCCTGGCCCCCAGGGAGCCCATGGTCACTGGGAAAGGAACTAGGAGCCTGGTGTGAGGGGCAGGGGTGGGAAGACCAGCATTTGAGGCCCCTCTCCCCGCAGACATGAAGCAGGGCCTGTTGTCGGTGGGCATCGGCGGGCGGGAGTCCCGGAATGGCTCCCCAGACATGGAGAAGGGTGAGTGGCCCACACCCAGGCACAGAGGCACCCCCGTCTTGTGGCCCCGGGTGGGGAACGGTCGGGGTGGGGGGTTGAGCTCCCGGCTCGGCTCCCTCCCCTGCCAGACTGTTCCATCACCAAGTTCCTGAACCGCATCCTGGGGCTGGAGGTGCACAAGCAGAACGCCCTGTTCCAGTACTTCTCAGACACCTTCGACCACCTCATTGAGATGGACAAGCGGGAGGGCAAATACGACATGGGCATCCTGGGTGAGCGAGGGCTCCGGGAGGCCTGGGTGGGCTCAGGGCTCATGGGAGCACCATGCATCCTGGATGGGAGGGTCTGGGTGGGCCCCTACCTCTGTGGAAAGTGCTCAGGCCAGTGCACACCGCCCACCACGCTCATGCCTGGCCTCACGGGGCGTTCGCTACATCTTTGTGAATTCTGCGCTCCCTGCACGCGGGACCCCCCTCCCAGGGCGTGCTGGGGGAGGCCGGCAAGCCGTGCTCCCAGCCTCACAGGGCCAGGCGTGTCCATCAGAACTACTTCTGTATGTCCAAATGAGGAGCAGGAAGTTGACTGCCACTTCACTCATGCGCAGTGGCAGTGGTGGACACAGCCCACCAGGCTCCCCTAGTCCCCCACAGCCTGCTCGGGATCATCTAGCACCTGAGTGGCCCCCAGGCTCCCAGGGTCTCCCCACAGGCTGCCTGGGGTTATCTAGGACCTGAGCAGCTGCCAGGCTGGGGGCCATGTGTGCCATCTTCACACTGAGCCGGCTCAGGCCGGGCTCCAGGGCACCCTCCCCTGTGCTGCCTGGGGGTCCTCTCTGGTGTGCGCCTTGGCTATGGGAGTGACCCTGGCTGCAGCCCGCAGTCCCAGGACTGGATGAGACTCACCCTTCACCCGCCCCTCCTAGACCTTGCTCCAGGCATCGAGGAGATCTACGAGGAGAGCCAGCAGGTCTTCCTGGCTCCCGGGCACCCGCGGGACGGGCAGGTGGTCCTCTACAAGGTCAGCAGACTCCCAGCCCCCCCACACACTGCCCACCCCGCCCCCACCACCCTGACACTCCCGCCCCCATGCTGTGGCAGATCAGCGTGGACCGCGGCCTGAAGTGGGAGGACGCCTTTGCCAAGTCGCTGGAGCTGACGGGCCCTTATGACGGCTTCTATCTCTCCTACAAGGTGGGGGGGGCGGGGTTAGCCCCCACAGAAGAGGGGCCACGGGGGGCGGGGACGTGGACCTGGGCGCGGCCTCACCGCTCCCCCCCGCGCAGGTCCGCGGAGACAAGCCCAGCTGCCTGCTGGCGGAGCAGAACCGCGACCAGCTCTTCACCGTGTACAAGCCCAACATTGGCCGGCAGAGCCAGCTGGAGGCCCTGGACAGCCTCCGCCGCAAGTTCCACCGGGTAGGCAGCCGCCGGGCCCAGCTTCCTTCCCCTCGGGCTGCCGGCCCTGGCCCGCCCAGGCTCACGCAGCCCTGCGTCCACAGGTCACCGCGGAGGAGGCCAAGGAGCCCTGGGAGAGCGGCTACGCCTTCTCGCTGACGCACTGCAGCCACAGCACCTGGTGAGGGCGGGCGGGGTACCAGGGGGAAATCTGCAGAAGGCGGCCACCCCGCGGGGCATCTGGGGCTCCCAAGACCTTGAGAGGAGGCCTCAGGGACCTGCCTGAGCCCAGCTGTCCCATGCGGTCCGCAGGAACCGGCACTGCCGGCTGGTGCAGGAGGGTAAGGACTGCCTGCAGGGGCTGCGGCTGCGGCACCACTACATGCTGTGCGGCGCACTCCTGCGCGTGTGGGGCCGCATCGCTGCCGTCATGGGCGACGGTAGCGGCAGCAGCTACCTGCAGATCGTGCGGCTGAAGACCAAGGACCGAAAGAAGCAAGTGGGTGAGTGGGCGGCGGGCGCCCCGGGAAGGCCCGAGCGCCTGGCCTGGCCCTGACCTCGCCTCCCCACCCGCCCCGCGACAGGCATCAAGATCCCCGAGGGCCGCGTACGCCGCGTGTTGCAGGAGCTGGGCCTGATAGACGCGGACGTGAAGCGCAGGCAGGCGCGCGCCCTGGGCGGCCCCGAGGTGCTGGACCTCACCTACAGCCCCCCTGCCGAGGCCTTCCCGCCGCCCCCGCACTTCTTCCCGGCGCCGCTGCCCCTGGACGCCAGCCCCGGTGCGCTGCCACTGGGCGCCCCCGACCTCCAGGCCGACCCTGCGGCCCTCGCGCATCAGGGCTGCGACATCAACTTCAAGGAGGTGCTGGAGGACATGCTGCGCTCCCTACACGCGGGACCGCCCTCCGAGGGTGCGCTGGGAGAGGGCGCAGGGGCGGGGGGCGCAGCGGGTGGCCCCGAGAGGCAGAGCGTGATTCAGTTCAGCCCCCCCTTCCCCAGCGCCCAGGCTCCTCTCTGACCCACTTGCCGGCGAAACATGCCAGGTCACGGACCGTTTCTCCCCTAGGAGCAGTGAGCGGCAGGGAGCAGGGCCGAGGTTCCTGCCCACTGCTCAGAGGAGCCCCAGGCCCCGGCCACAGTGCCTTCTGGGCCCCCACCTGGTCAGCCCTGGCGGGGCCCACTCAGGACAGCTGGGGGCTGGGGCGTGGCAGGGCCCTCTGTGCCTCTCCTCCCAAGTGGGAAGGGGCTCTGGGTGGCTGCTCTGGGACTGGGCACCCACCTACAAGGGCTTAGTGGGCCCAAACCCCGGGTATCCATGAAACTGGGTGGTCCCAAGAGCTAGAAACTCAGGAAACCCCAGGTGCTCAGGGCCCCATGTCTAGGGGCTCTGTGGGGCAGACCCCCGCTAATATATGCAATTCCCCCTCTCCCAGTCCCTCTCTGACCCCTAAGTTATTGCCTGCTCACCTCTCCCAGGCCCTGGGCCCTGCCTGCGGAGCTGGCAGGGTGGTGCCTGCGGTTTCTATGTATTTATATCAAGTTCTAATGTACATATGTAAAGGACTTTTTTAAATATATGTGCCTTTTGCCTACTTCCCGGAGTCTGCTCCTCAGCCTGCCAGGCAGGGAGGGAAGGGCAGGAGTGCGTGGGCATCCCCCCAGGCTCTCCTGGTTACCAAGCTTCATCCTGCCCACCCCTCTGGGCTGGCCTCGTGGATGATGGGGGACCAGGGCTGGGACAGATGGACCCCGAACCCTGTTGTCTGGGGCAGGTGCTATGGACTGTCAATTCACAGACCCCCGGGTGGGGGCAGCCAACATCAGCCACCCTGGCAGGCTCAGTCCCTCCAGCTGTGCAGGTAGGCAGCCAGGCCATGTCCAAACCGCCCAGCAACGCCCACACTCCCCAGCCTGGTGGGGCCCTGAGAGCAGGTGTGGGTGCCTGACCTGTCACTAGGCCAAGCTGTTCCTCCGCCCTTTGCACTTCCACTTCCTGGCCAGGGGAGGGCCTCCTAACAGGTAAAGGCCCGGGACCAGGAAGCACAGCCACTTAAGATTACCTCCTCCAAGACTGGCCCTGCTGGGCCTCCCTGAAGGTGGGGTGGCAGGGATTAAGAGGGGGGGGCCCTGTGTCCAGTGGGCCCGTATCTCACGGCACCCCAGCACAGCCCCCAAGCTTGGGGGAAGTGGGGGTGACAACACTCCACCCCCATCATGTCCCCAGCCTGGCAGCTGACACCAACTGGCCCTGCCCTGGAGAGGCCCCTAGAAAAAAGGCCCGCCGAAATCCCCAGGCAGAAAGATGCAGCAAGCCAATTTGTCTTGTTTATTCCCACAAGGCAGCCACGGGTGGGGGCGCCAAGCTGAGCCCAGCGGACCACGGGACCTTCCTCCGGCGGGGTGCACGCCGGGTTTTCGGGTCTGCCCTACCATCAGCTGGTTTGCAGGCAGGCCGTCATGGGTGCCGGTGGAAGGCTCCGGGGGCGAGGGCAGGGGCTTGGACAGGGCCACACACTTGTGGAGCTAGAAATAGCAGGGCAGGTCCTTCTCTATCACCTGTGGGGGGAGGAACTGGGTCAGGGCAGCTGCCTCACGAGCCCGGCCCGAGGCAGTCTCCCCAGAGAGGACCTACCTGGGGTTCCTCCATGGGGCCGTACCGCTTCACCACACAGCCATTCTTGTCGATGAGGAACTGCCGAGAGACGGTGTCGGAACTCAGCGAGGCTGAGGCTGCCCTTCCCACCCACTGCCCATTTGGGCCAGGGCCGTGGCCAGGGGGGAGCTGGTCCCCCACCCCCCATAGCCCCCTCACCTTGGTGAAGTTCCACTTGATGGCACTGGAAAGGAAGCATATGAGCATGAGCATCCCCAGCAGCCCCCCACGGACGCCCCCAGCCAACCTGTCCCCAAGGGGCCACACAGTGTCAACGTCCCAGCAGCCCCCAAGCCATCTTGCCTTTAAGAGGCCACGTGTGTGTGAGCCTCCCTGGCTGCCTCCACAGTCCCCCCGGCCCTGAGCCATTCTGCCCCCTGGGAGGTGTAAGTGTCCCAGCAGCTGTCCCCCTAGCCAGCCATGCTGTCCCCAGAGGTCACGCACTTTCCCAGGATGCCCTTGCCCTTGGGCTGGATTTTCATCCACTTCCACAGCGGGTGGGCGTCATCCCCGTTCACGCAGATCTTGCTGAACATGTCGAATTTGACGTTATAGCCAGCGGCGAACTCTTTGATCTCTTCGTTACTCCCCGGCTCCTGTGGCAGGGGAGGAGTGCGAGTGAGTCGGGGGCCTGGCACCCCCTCAGTCCAGGCTCCCACACTCCCAGGCCCTCTCCCAACCCCACTCCCACTTCCACCCACCGGGCCTCTGCGGAGCCAGGGCCTGGGGACACAGGCAGCCGCCCACCTGCTTCCCGAACTGGTTGCAGGGGAAGGCCAGGATCCGCAAACCACACTCAGCGTATCGGGCGTGCAGGTCGACAAGCTGCGTGTAGTTCACTTCGGTTTTGCCTCACTGGGAGGCCACGTTGGTGACGATGCACACGAAGCCCCTTTGAGAGTCGGAGGGGGTCAGTGCTGAAGAGCACGGCCCCTCCCAGGCCCCCGCCCTGCGCCCGGCCCCAGGCGAGCGCTCACCGGTACTTGTCCAGGTTAACCATGTGCCCGTCGATGTCCTTGGCGGAAAACTCGTGCATGGAGCGCGCAGAGCGCCAGTCGTCCCGGGACGCGCACTGCAAGGCAAGGGAGCTGAGCAAGGCGCGGACGGGGAGCTGAGCAAGGCGCAGACGGGAAGCCGAGGCCACGGCCCGCTCGCCAGTCCAGGGTCCCGAGGCAAGAATGGATCCAGAGCGGGTCGGTGAAGGGAAACCTGGGCCCTGGGGCACTGAAAACCTCAAAGCTCCTCCTCCTCAAGTGGACACGCCCCCTAGTACCTACGATCCCGTTTCACCGGAGCCCCTGAGGCCGGGAGAGGGTTCCAACCCCAGAAAGTGCCACAGCAGCAAGTGTGGGGGCCCCGCGCGCACCGGGTCCTGGGACTCAGGACACTCGCTCATCTCCGGCCCCAAGCGGTGGGGACACGGCTCCTTCCGCCGGCGGCGCACCTTCCTCCGCCGGCGGCGCACCTTCCTCCGCCTGCACGCTGGGGCCCTCCGCCGCCCAGGGGCCCGCGGCCGCCCCCTACCCCGGCTCTGGTAGCGCTGCCGGCTGCGCCCGGGGGAGCCTGCGCCCGCGCAGCCCATACCCGCCCGTCTGCCGCCCCGCCTGGTCCCCGAGCGCCGCGCCCGGGAACAAAGGCCCAGAGGCCGTAGTCTGGACCGCGCGACTGTGACGCCACCGCGCTGGGCCAGGGCGCGGGGGCGGGGCGGCGCCCAGGGGCGCGTGATCCGAGGTTTCCAGCCGTCCGCGCCCCCAGCCGTCCCGGCGCAGCAGCCCCGCTCCGCCCGGAGACGCCCACCAGGGGTCCCCAACCGCCCAGCTCCACTCCACGGTCCCGGACGCTGCGCCTCCCCCGCAGCCGTCCCGGACTGTGCCCTCCCGGCCCCTGCCTGGACCCCGCCCCCATCCCCCAGCCGTCCCGGACCCCGGCCCCCCCGCCCCGCCAGCTGGACCCCGCCCCCCTCCTCCAGCCGTCCCAGACCCCGACGGCCCCCCGCCGCGCCCCGCTAGCCTGGACCCCGCCGCGCCCCGCTAGCCTGGACCCCGAGCCCCCCGCCCCGCCAGCCGGGACCCCGCCCCCACCCCCCCTGCGTCCCGGACCCCGCCCCCCGCGACCCCGGCCACCGGCCCTCGAGCCAGAAACGGCCCCGTCCCCATCCCCTTCCCAGACCTCGGCCCGCGCGCAAGCAACGGCCTGAACGGCCTTGG